>JAPEVG010000445.1:0-26673 GCA_029747595.1 Trametes cubensis
CCAACGCTCGAGCTGCGGCGGCGGGCGGGTCGACGTCTTCCACGTTAGTGCTCGCGCGCGCACGTATCAGTCCCCAGGAGTCATCCACGGCACTCGCACGACTCGAACAGAACCTTCGAAACGACGCACGGCCGTGTGCGCGGCCCCTAAATAAGCTGCCAACGCAATCGCACAGCGCGTCATCGCTGTCCGCGCGATGGCAGAAGCGGCGGAAGGGGGCAAACAGGCAAGGSCGTGCCCATTCGCGGAGCGTCGCACTTCAATATCGTATGAACTGGCATGCATTGTCTATCGGTAGCACGGAGGGCGCGCGCGATGCCCGTGCCGCTGTCAATTGAATGAGAACCCGGAGCCATGCTACGCACCGGAACGTCCAATGCCATAGGCAGCGCAGCGCAGAAGAGGCSCARGGTCTAGCCCGGGGATGGAAYGCACCCCAACTYCCAAGGTCAGAGAAGGCCCGGTGTCTGAACAATGTGTGGGATGATCGCGGTTTGGCATGCACACTRCGAATGCACTGTGGACCGTGCTCGGGCGACGGAGGCAGGRGCGTTGCCAAGCGAGGTTACGCGCGGACGATATTGAATATTGAGTGTGTCGAATCTTGATTGGAAGAGTGAATGCAGRGCTCGGTCACGGCGCCGCGGAGGCAATTGTGCATACTATGTGCATGCAGAGGCCTGGATCCCTGCAGACTCGAAAGAGAACGATCGGAGGTTGCAGAGTGCTGCTGCAACACTAGCGCCTGCGCCTGCGCGACCAATGAGAATGGTGGACACAGACATGGACATGGACATGGGCACGCGCGAGATGAAGGCCACGAGCGGGATCGCAGGGGGCCAAGAGAGACCGTGACKCGCAGGGGTGCTGGGGATCGGTGACTCTGGAAGTACAGCAGGGGCCSGTGGGGTGTTCCCATGAACGTGGATTGGACACAAGAGAGCGGGCAGATGGAGGGAGGGAAACTGTGCTGCATTCAGCGGCGGAGCGCCGTGTGCGGTCTTATGATCGAGGGCCTGCGATGGATGCGGACACAGAAGGAGATGTCATGAATGTGGTGGTCGCACTTACGACCGCAGACGGATTCACAGAGGCCTAGGAGGCCTGCAGGGGCAGGAAGAAACCCGCTACGACCCCGGGCGGCCTGAACGGGTATGGTCGGCCACGATGCGGGGGATGGAATGATTCAAGGCGGGAATCTGTCCGATTAACAGACGGGTCAGCTGCGTACGCCGTCCATGACCCTCGTATTGCGTGCTGCAYGCGCAGGACGATGGGCAAGCCTCGGCTTTGTATCGCTGTGCGCTTGGACGACCCATGTCCAGCAGGGAAGAGGTCATAGCCAATCATTCACGGCGTGTGGGGTGGCCAGCTGTGCTATTCGCGGGGYACAGCCATCCCCACATACATACGAGCGCGGTCGTGGTGCACGATGCCGCAAGGCAAAGAGACAGAGACGGGGCTGGACAATGGATATTTGGGGGAACGAGGGTTAGGAGGGTCAGATGAGTGCCTGCGGGCGCGCGCTGGAGGAGGCATGGAGGAGATTGAAGATATGCCGGCTGCCGCGTAGGGTACGGTTAGTTTAGGCGATTACTGTAYYGTATGCTCTGCAGCCACAGGAAGCTCTAGGGCCGCAGGAAGCAAGGATGATATGTTGGAGAGGGTTCTACAGGAAACCTCGGGGAAAGAGAGACTGGCGATCAAAGTTGGTAGGGGAGAGGAGATGCAGCGTGGCCCGGTGGAAGAGCACGCTGGGCGGTGAGTTGTGTCGTCTGCACACCGTCTTATCTGCGACTATTCGGCGGCGTCCGAACGGTGTATGTTTTGTGGCGCTATGCCAGATCGGGGAGGTTTCGCCCACTCCGACGAGACTCCGCCGGAGGGAAACYAACGAAAACNTGTGGCGAAAGGGCGTGACAGGCTGGCGTGATGGGGAAAAAGGGCGAGTCCGCTGAGAGCGGGAAGAAGRCTGAGGGGAAAAGCGAGATTGGTGATTCCCGATGGGCACGAAACTCGATGGGCCATCGSTCGCGGGCCAATGAGCAGACGCGTTCGTGAGACGAGATGAAGGCCGAAATAGGTCATCGCGTCTCTCCCACTGCCAGGCTCGAGTCTGGGCCCTCCCGCCTATAAAGTGTCCCTCAAAATCCCCGTCAGTTTTCCCCTCGATTCACCCAGTCGCGTCAACCCATCCTCTCCTCTCCTCGACGTGCCACCAGCCACTCCTCCATCCTCGTCGCAYTCAGCGGACACATMTCTCGACCGTTCCTCRCTCTCAGTCGCGTACCACTCCCTCGGCTCCACCTGCTCAGCCGACCACWCCACGCTCCAATGCCGTCCCAAACGCAAAAGTCCGACTCCTCGGCATCCTCGACAAAGTCCATCCCTCCAGAGTCCCTCGTCGCCCTCCCATCGCTCGCATGCTCTCTCTCTTCCCTGCCCCAGGCCAAGAGCATCGACGGCCTCTCCCTRCACCATTCTATGCTTGCACAGCGCAACGCCGAGAGCCAAGCAAAGGTGTGTTTGCTCTCCATCCGCTGCAACCGCAAGGGCGTGTAGTAAATTTGCCTCTCGCCCTGCAGTTGCAAAAGGCGCTCTCCAAGTCCGCTGCTAGCGGCAACCTCTCTGCTATGTACGCTGGTTCTACAGTGCGTATCTCCCACACAGTACYGCCCTTGCGTCCATCYTGACTGACGGTTCGTTTGCTATCCAGCCACAACCCGTACAATACTCGCCATCTTCRGCATCACCACCGTTGATGATGCGGAAACCCGTGAGTCGTCCTGAACACCGTGCTCGCCGAGTGCRCGAACTYATTCTTATTGCTCGCAGGCGAAATCAAAACTGCACGTCTAAGCGACACCCTCTCCCTCCTTCATAGACCTCTGCATCCGCCACCGTCCTTTCCTCTCTCTTTCTCGGGACTTTGCAGTACCTACCCACTGCCTCTCGCTGTCCTGCTCACGGCATAAAAGCTATCCGCGCACGCACTCTGACCTTGCTTTGCATTACTAGACGTTTCTCTCTCNCNATATCTCTCTCKMNCTACTTTTATTCCCTCATGGCATCGATATCCTCTCGTCATTCTCTCTGCATACTCACTCTCACTCTCTGTCTCACCATGCATTAGTCTATCTCCCTCCCTCTCTCTATCTCTATCTCTCCCTCTCTCTCGCGCACATAGTTTCCACATCTCTCGGGGCCTCCTTTGGTTTCTCTAATCACTAGCATCCTGTGTCACTACTACTCGCTCTCTATCAGTACGGTCTTGGGGTGCCGGCGCGCGGCTAGTTGTTGTCGAATACATATACGTTTCCTCTGGTGCATACAGCTCACCACCTCCATCCTACCATTCGTGTGCAAGTTCCGCCATGACGTCTCCTCTCCATCTTGAGTAAGTCTCGCAGCTGGTTGTGCATTCCTCGCGCTGCKGTGTGTCCGGTTGTGTTGACGTCGACGGTTCACATTCACTNTCACTAAGTCGAATCTGGATCCCTGGGATTCACCGAACTCCGCGGCACCGATCGACCGTCGTCGTACGCGGTGTGTCGGGGCACGTGTTGTGGCGACGGTCACTAGCGCGACGGGCAGGAGCGCTATCACGGCTTTTTACCGTTTACCGTTAGCTGCTTTACCCTGCTTTACCCCCGTCGGTGCGTTTCAGCGACATGCGACGGTGGCTGGCAGCGTGCAAGGATACTTCCGCGCGCACGGCTGCCCCTCTCTCCCGCTGCGACCCTGCGCTAGCGTACGTCTGAGGGCCTGAGGCCCCCGAGGGTGCGCGCGTGTGTCTCTGCTCRCTTTCATCATCATCCGGAGCCCCRGTCTAGATCTGCGCGCGGCGTGCGTAGAATGGGTTGACCGTTGTGCCAGTGCCACTGACGGCTCCGTCGWCGACGGTACCGTACCGCGCGCNGYGTSGRCGTGCGTTGTCTCTCCCCAATCCCAATCATCACGTCGTCCATATGGGCCATAGCGCATGCGCACTCGAGCGGATTCGCACGGCGCGACGCCATTGCCATTACAATTTACTTATCTCCCCGCTCTGCGCAGCCTGGTCAGTGGTGAGGACCCTCGATTCTCTTTTTTCTCTTGCTGACTGTTCACAGTCACAGGGGGCGACGTTCTGGGCTCGGGAGTCTGATTCTGAATGATGCAGCGGTGTGGACACTCCGACGAACAACAAAACGCGTCCACCCTCGATGATTGAAGATTCCGATCCCGAGTCCCGAGTCCCGACCAGAGCGATTCACAGTGGACCGTACCCGTGTAACCGCGCGCAAGCCTCTGGCGCGGGTACAGATACAGACAGATACGGACACAGATGCAGAATACAAGATGCAAGATACTTACAGACTCCTCGTATTGTCTACAGACTACGCACGCCCTCTTCGCGGGCGAGCAGGGTCTGGGCCTGGCGCTTTTTGACGCTTCGAAGGTCGCAGAGGTGCCCTACTTGCTCGGACCCGGGCACAGGCTCGGACACAGACTCGGACTCGAGAGCCCCTTCCATCATCATCGCATCACCGTCGCTGCAAGTGCTAGGCCTGAGGACTCGAGACTCGGCGGGAGATAGCACCGCAGTATACCGAAGACCGATACGAGCAGAATTCGAAGGACCCTCGGCGCTCGCTGGTCCCATCTTGCTTTGTTTCCCTAGCGTCAGGCTGGCGCCCACCTGTGCCRYMSTATGCATGGATCGCGAATAGGCTCAGGCTCGACCGCCGCGAGCCTCTCGTCCGGGACTGCTGTCATCGTCAGGCCATCCGACGGTGTGCTTATCTCTCGGAGCGTACTTGGTGCGGCGGAAACAGACACTGGACGCCAATTCGAGCCCCGGCGGCTTCGAGAGGCGCTTGCCACCGCGGGATTGGTCGTACACACCAGGGTCGCTGCCGCCGAGTCCCGACGCGATGTAGGACGCCACTGCAAGCTGTCGCCGCACGCCTGGAAGACGCAACCGGTCTCGAGGGGCGGCCGAGTGCGATTATGGCCACAAACGCAAGCGCGCCGCCCGACACTGCCGCCGTGACGGTGGATTGCGAATACAGTGATACGGTGATACGGTGCGTAGGCGTACAATGCATAACGAATGGCGCCTTCCGCGGCTCACCGTGCGAGTGTGTATRCAGTASTCCCTATCGCGCTCGCGCCGCCGGGCTGTGCGCACAGGTTGGTGGCAGGAATCTCCCATCCATCTKTTCGGTGGGAGAATTGTCAATGAAATCTGCCAAGGGACAAATTTACAGAGRCGACCGCCGCNGCTGCTGGCTGCTGCACTGCCTGGCATTATGCATTACGCACTTATGGGCGTTAGTGCTGAGTGAATGCTCGAAGAGAAGTATACGYTCGCTTCGGCCGAGCAGGGATGGGATGGGAGCTTCGAGCGCGCGCTATTACACCTTTTTCGGGCGGCAGAGAGCTATTTGCAGGCGTGTGTGTGCTGTAAGAACGCACACACGCGGAGGACGATGATGACGATGACGGCGTTGAATGCGTTCGGGAAGTCCCACTTTGATTACTGAGGCTCGGTGTGCTCACGGGAAGGCCGTCGCTGATACTGGCTGTGATTGGACAGGTGCTTCCAGCTTGCTTTGTTCTCCGTCTCTCTGGTTGGCTTGCTGGAAAGGACTATTGCTCCTTCAAGTTGTTGCGCCTCCCACACCTCCTCTGATGGAAGCCGCTGGACGTCGTACATCTCGGAGGTTCGCTCGTGCGTTATCTGGCTCGGTGCGTCCTCGCGTCCTCGTCAAACGACGCTCGCTGTCCGACGTCGGATTCACCTGTGGAAGGCGCGCTTCTTTTCTTGGCCGCACGTACTCTGCAGTCCCTCTCACCTGGTCCCTTTCCGACAATCCGAATGCCATACGACTCGTGCGCTTGGACACTTGTGCGGTTACGCAATACTCGAGTACAGCTTCTACTTCTTCGCCCATCCACTCGCTGCTGATCCTCTCGAGTCAATCCTAGTCATGCATGATCCGGACAAGTCAAGACGGTCTCGACCGTTTTAGTGTGCCCATTCTGGTGGATGGTGCGMACTGTGACTTCTACTGTACTCGCCAATGCCACCACGTTRCGGSWGCATCGATCTACGCGAGTACGGCACCGGTCGTAGCTGTATGTGGTTTACTATACTATGGGCGGCTCTGCTCGTCGTTGGCGACAACGCGAGGCGAGCCATGCATGTACAGCCGTCGGGACAGCGGCGCGCCATCCTATCTCGCCCCTATCGCCATCCCGCGTCCATCACGAGCAAGRMCTGCGRAAGATCAAACARACTCGAGCCACATTCGGAGCGCGTCATAMCTGGCATGCAATCATGCAGCGCGTTGCAACACTGACGCTGCCGTYGGGCGTATTACCGCGCTYTTACGTGAACGCGCGACCGTGTGTGCTCGCTGGGTTCGCGATGGCGTTCACGATGATGGTTGGTGATGACGATGGCCGATCGCTTACTAGCTTGTGTCGAGCAGAACCCACATCCCAGTCCGCCTGGGCCTGCGCGTGCTCGGTGCTCGTGGAGGTGCCTACGGCCCTCGCACGGTATCGCCGTCGCTTTGCGCCATCCGACTCTTCCGTGTGTACGTACGCATCCGTTCCTAGGGCGTCATCGCCCATCGTTCAACTCACCACCCCAATCTTTCGACAATCGACTAAATCTTCCTCGCATCTGCCGGTCGACCCTCCTCGACCTCGCGTTCCTTGCGCCTCTGTCCTTNGGGCTGACACAGATTCCGATTGCTATCGCTGCAACAAGGCTCAAGCGACCGCCAATGGCCGTGGTCGTGATCCTCGATGTTCGTACTGCGTGCGMCGTGCAGTGACTCTTCCGACCGACTCAGACCGCTGTTGCCTGGCTTTGCCTGGCCTNCCCTCCCATCTCCAGGACGATCACCCATAAAAGGCACGCTCGACGCAGAGGCACAGCGCGCATCACCCGTCGCGTGGGCGTCTGTACGGATGTCCTCCCCGGTCCCGGTGCTTCTCGCTCATGCATAGCTTATACCTTATGGCTTGTCGGGTCCCGACGCAGGGAGCCTATGTCTAGGGTACGCGGATGCATGGGCCCCGCGCGACGTCGCCAGTCGATGCGTTCTAAGCGTCCGACTCGCGTATGCGTGCGTGGCTTGCGCATGGCTTAACCTATAGYAGTCTTCYTCGGCGAGCTATYCTCCGAATTTTCCGTGTCCCAGGCCAAGCTACGGACGYGAGGACCCGTGTGCGGYCTTGGACGTCCAACGACCATGGCGAAATCCGAAAATCAACCGCTAGCTCGYTGTTGCTGCGYCGTCACGRGCGCARGACTCTGCTGGGATCCTCCTTCCTCAGGCCTCAACGCGCGCCTATGCACTTGTGGCCAGGACAGGGCCATCAGCGAGAATCTCAGGAGCTCGGCGCGGTGTTCCAGCTCTGCGCTGCTTCTTTTCATATCGCAGGCTGTTTGGACGGTGCTTCCCTCGCTTCGCGCCTACCGCTCTTGACGCGCGTGATTGCGGTGGTACCGTCGCGGTGGRGCCSTCGCACCCATGGCAGTCATNCNCGCTGGGTGCTCACGCACGCCTCGACGCGACATTGGAYGAGGAGGGCGAGCGGGAGAGACCAACGTGCGCGTGCGTCGTTCTTTGCGGTTCTGTGTAGCGTCATCGAAGACAAACTGGCTATGAGCCTTTGCCGCCGGACGCGAGATGTCCGTAGCCTCCGTGTTGTTGGGTCCTCAGTGCTCACGCCCTTGGAGTCGTGGCGATAGGGTCTTGCGATGTCGACATTGTCCGCTGCTGCACGCACGCACGCGTACAGTACTCCACGTTGCAACTGGCACTACGGATGCCCGATCCTATTCTCCGAACTGATGCTGTCCACTCGAGCCCAGGCCTCCCTTCCTCTGTGCCCGCCCTCAAAACAAAGATCACCCGGCTCGCACAGTGACAGAGGCCCACGATAAGCCCACCACGCGCCCGCTACAAATAGGCAATCGGGCATACCAGCCCTGCAGCTCGCGTCCTATGTCCCTGCTACGACCGGCTGGCTGGCGAACAGAGTGATGCCACCACTCGAGCAAGTTTTCCAGGTTCGGCTTCACCGACATTACCCGTTATCTCTGGGCCGCTCGCCGCTGACCGCTGGCCTCTCTGTTTCCCTGGCGTCGAGCGCCCCGATGGTGCGCCTTGCGCGGAATTCGACCGGTGGATCGCGACGAGCGTGCAGGGCACCTAATGCCACCTACTGTCCACCCACGCCCACAGCCATCCTACCCACGCTCTCCCGCACAGACACGCCCACGAAGTCCGTGCAGGCTCGGAAGAATCCCCTGACAATGACGCTAATGCAGCGTTCTGACGCCCTCCCCTCCTGCCTCTATCAATATCAAACCCTTCGCGGTTTCGATAGCTACGGCGGACTAGAAATTTTGGGCGGGTCGATGTTCGGGTCCCGCGGCGATGATGGGGACACGCACATACAAGATACAGATTGTCACACAGAGGTTTGAGGTTTGCAAAGCAACTGACGGTATATTCGCAATCTGCAGCGCGGATGAAAACATCGGCGACCCGGTCCAGGCTGCCCAATTTGTTCGAATCAGGACGTTGGCTTGTGGGTGGATTACGCAAACATGGTCTGCGGTCTGGGCTGAGGGCAAGTTGAACAAATGCCGGAAGGTCGACGTCAACTCTTTGGCCGCAGGGATATCGCCCACAAGACGGCAAGCTAGGAAAGAATGCGAAGACGGCCGTACCCGCTATCCCGGGCGCGAAAAGCCTCGGTGCGTCTCCAGCTCCCGCAACGCAATTGGGCAAACTCTATCTCGCGCGTGCGAAGCCACGGCTATTTTGTGAGCGGCCGAGTATAGCACGGGATGCTATTGAGGCGCAGCGGGCTTTCTCATGCTCGCGCCCGTGCAATGCTATTGCTAAAGTCGCATGCAATACAGCGTTCCTCCTGTTTACAGGCCCAGGGAGCTCGTTCTTCCCCGGCAGCAATATGGCACCAGTTATCGTGCCAGCCGTCATGCCGCGTGCAGAGGGCTTTCTGTGGCTGCGGGCAGCTGCTGCAGCACGCCGTCCAGCCTCCAGGTTCGACGCTGTCTGGGTCTAGGGCTATGGCTCCCTGGGCCGTACGTCCGAACGGGATGGATGAGCGTCGTCGACATTCTCGTCCAGAAGCCCTCTCGCTCCCATCTGCTTCCTGTCCTCCCCGTACTTCGCGAGCTTCGTCTTGGCGCGTGGGGGCGACATGCAGGTACGCCTGCAGGCGTTGTGGCCCTCGCTCAGGAACTCGTCCTTCTCCCCGGACGGTGGTTGGTGCGCAGTACGTACAGGACCCGTCTCCTCTTCGTCATACTGCATTCCGAAGCTTTTCCTCTCTGACGCGCTCGATCCTCGAAGCTGGAACCCGAGCCTCCCATTTTCCGACTCCTTGCGAAGAGCACTGCGCGTGTATTGCTTTCCTATGGGACGATGGGCCTCCGCTGCGAGACCGAGGTTCGCTTCGCCGCACGAACTCGAAGGGCTCTTCCCCCAGCTCGAGGAAGCGCGTCTCGTGCACCGCAAGAGCCGTCCCGAATCCGGCTCTAGGATCGCCTGCGATAGCGTTCGCGAGAGATCCGCCCTTCCCAGTATGCGCGGAGCCTTTGCCACATGATGCGTATCTTTCCCTCTCTCCCTCCCCCCTCCTGAGTCCTCTCACTCTTTAAGTTGGCGCTCGGCATCATTACGCGAGAAAAAGTGACAGGAGACGACGGCTCGCGGGGACGAGGGAGACACGGGCCCGGTCTCGAAGGTTAATGTTTATGGCGAATATTCAAGAAACCATTGACACGACCCGCCACGACATACGACATGCGCGTACGTGAACGGTACTTGCTTGGCTCACACGTCCCGCGACGCGCGCACGTACGTCCCATTCAGTCGGCGGGATGCGCTAAACCTGGTTTGGGCGGAACGTCCGCCGCCTTACCTCCCCCACCTCAGGCTCCCTGTCTCGCTGGATGACGAGGCACGACGCAGACTCTCTGCCGCCGCTTGCGAGGATATGGTTCGCGGCGGGCGACGGGGTTTAGATACCACCTCTCGCGGCGCCACCGTGACATTCAATTGCACTCAGAGATATACCGAGGTTGACAGCCGGCGGCCCTAAACGCAACGTTAGCTTGATCATGAAGGGTCTGCTAAGGGTCTACCGGCCGGCCTTTGGCGAACATCACGATTCAGTCGCTTGGTGGTAGAGTTGGCTCTGGGTGGCAGCGGTACGTACAACCTGTGCGCCACCGTGTTCTTCTTCCCTGCAGAGTGCGAGAGAGTCGAGCGAGTGCGCTATCGTATCGTATTGGAAGTCGATGCGGCCGGACGGGCCTTGGAAACATGCCGAACTTGACTGCATGGCGAGGTGGGGAGAGTTGGCTCTGTTGACGTGAGTTACCTGTTGGGTACGAGAGTTGCGCTGTAGAGTGTACAGGATGCTGACTATCATTGCAGGACATGCACCTGTTCACGGTACTCCAGGCTCGGCAGCAGCATTGTCGGTCGAGGAAGGGCCACTTGCGTGATGAACATGCTCAGCGCGGAGAGCTGTCGGCGCACACCGGCGTGCGCGTAACCAGCAGTGCTGATTCCAAGTCCTACGCACCGTACTTGCAGGTAGTAGCAGGTGCTCACTTGCCATCCACGACATAGTTCCAAGTTCACGTTAACCGCCGTCTGGATCCTAGAACGTGTTGTCGTTCATGATCATCATCTGCCCCTCGTCCGCCACGACGGTCCGACCAGACAAGCCCTGGGGGTATTGCATCCCAGCACTTGCACATTGATTGCATAAATTCATGAATTCCGAATCGTTCCTTGTGTCACGCCCGCCCGAACCGCACCGCGAACGCGGGTGCAGTGGCACTGAGATGCTGTGGCGAACCGTGATGCTGCTCAAAGTCCTGCATCGGCTATACTGGGGTGCGATGGGCTTCACGCACTAAGGTGAGAGACGACTGTCGACGCGAGTGCAGCAGCGGCCGACAATGTTCCGGGCCCTGGGCACGCTCGCGCACGCGCGCCGCTGCTGCTTGCGCCCACTGCATCGACGCGGTTCGTTCAGGCAGGACGGGCCCGGGCGGGCCTACCGCACGCCAGCCGATGTGGAGATGTGGGGAGATTTACACGCTCAAGCTCGATCCGGCCTATAGGAGCGTGCGGACACACGCCAGGGCGCGGTACATCGCCCGTATGTGTGACTGTATGTCCGGCACCCGCGCGAGCGAGTGACCAGCGTCCCATGGCGAATATGAATGTTCTCCAGGATATGTCGGAATATGTCCGCGCACGCACAAGAGGTCCCCAAAGCATCTGTCACTGTAACGGCGGGGATATTTCATCATTATCAGAAAACCCGGGAATTAGATCCATGAACACGCTAAGATGAAGCGGAGATCCGCCTTCCTTCGTGGAGGCTGCCAAAAAGTCACAAGCACCGTCAACCCTGCCTACGTAGCTGCGCAGAGATATCGCAAACACCGCACCCGTACACGCGCGCTCGTGCCCGTGCACCCACGTACGCCGCCCGTTACGACTACTGTTTCTTGCCGGACGCGGTCTTCTGCGCGGCCCTGTCAGCGACGCGTAACGCGCCGGTGATATCCTTGGCGAGCTGCCAGATAATGAAGCTCGGTACGAGCAGCCACAAGCTGGTAGGTTGCAGCGCCATTTGCAGTTACGGTCGACCCAGCATATTTACAGGAGCGGTATAGTGTGTGATCGCGCGCGGCAGAGATGGCGAGAGGGTTCTCGTCAGCACGAAGACGTCGGCTAGAACAACGACCGGGGAGACGGGCCACTCACCCGTTGGGGATGATCCAGTAGACGATCAGCGTCTTGAGGTCGTTATGGCCGACCGCGCAACCGCCGCAGTAGTATTCTTGCAGCCAGTACAGGACGGTCTTGGATAGCGTCATGACGGCGCTCGCGAAGCCAAGAAGCGGCGCGGCCGGGGAGCCGGAGACGTGCGCGAGGTAGAGGTACGCGATGTTCATGAAGTTCTCGACAATGTTCAGAGCGGCTGGGTATGGGAGAGACGGAGAGCGTGTGTCAGCTGGTGTTCCCATGACTTGCGGTAACGTCCCGGGAGCGGTGAGAGATAGGAGGATGCGTACATTGGGCGTTGGTGAAGCCGTCACCGTTCTCTAGAGCCTTGAGACCGTAAACCTAAGGCAAGGCCAGACAGCGTTAGACCGCAAGGTCCGAGGTGAGATTACGAGCATGTTACAAACATAGTCGACTTCCTGGTAGAGGGCGTAGGGTTTCCATATCCAGTGCAGGTCCCCACCGACCATAGACCGAGGGCTGAAAGGTTTTCCGTGAGGAGAGGCAGGGAGCGGTCAATCCCCAAGTAGTTTTCGCGTGGACGATCCGAGGATGCGTACCGGAAGAAACAGTACCCCGCATCCCAAAATATGACCGGGATCGTCAGCGCGAACCTGGTAGAAGGAGGCGTCGAGCGATCAGCGCCGTTGCTCCAGTGCGTCGAGCAGGGCGAGGAACGCACCAGAGCGATATCCAAGCGTGCGTCTTGAAGGCCATTGTCGTGCGTTGCGATAGCGCACCTCGCAGACGTGTTGCTGGACGAGTGAGAGTAAGCACGAGAGAGCGACCAACTGTTGGACAAACGCAGCAACGCACCGTGCGACGCGATCAGACTTGCTCGGCCAGTCGCATGGCGATCCGGGGAATTGCCACGCGTCCGCCTTCCCGCCCCGGTCTTCCCGGATAAGCGTCTCCCTTCCCGCTCATCCTCTTCTCTTTCTTCTCGCTCGTCTTCCGTGCTCTCTCCGCCGCCGTCGGTCGTGTTCGCGGTCGTCGACGTCGATGTTGACGCCTCCAGGTAGTAGCCCCAGCTTGGGCGGCCGCCATCGATGTGGAACCCGCGCTTCCAAAGCAGAATCTCCTGCGCGCGCTCGTGTGATTGTTCTTGTTGCCTTCGCGCCCGCTCGAAGGCTTCGCTGTGCGCCGCAGAGAAGAAGATGGGCTTGTACGTGTGTGTCATCGCTTGTCGTTAGTGTGAGTGGTCTAGTGTGGTAGCGAAGGCTCAGGGTATATGGGTATACGCGGTGTGGTGAGTGCGGACGCGGTTCATTAGGGGTGCTCAATTCTTCTGGGTCGGTCGGTCGGTCGTTCGCAAGGCTGTCTTGATGGCGAGGTCTGCATGAAGCGACGAGCTTTCTGTGCAAGCGCCAGGCTGAATTTCTCGGTTAATACCTTCCCAAAGGGATTGACTCACCAAAGCCCGCTAACGCTCCAGTAAGCATGTACAAACTCCGCAAGAGCACGTAAGTGCTTTCCCACCTTTCGGGGCCTGAACAATATCTAGGGTCAACGTAGGGTTGCATCATCGTCGTTTCACAGCAAGGGCTCGCTAAAGGCGCCTCTCGCCATCAAAGCATCCTTGCGAACGACCGACCGACCGACCCACAAGAATTGAGCACCCCTATTGTGCTGCAGCATGCAGCAGTGTGATGGTGGTCCAAGATCGTTTCCCGAACCACGAGGCACGGCTCGTCTAAGCGGCGTGCTCTTCAACGCTACTTCCGTCCCTTGTCGACCTTGTTCAAGCGTGTCGTCGTCCTCTGGTCCCTGCCTAGATCCCTACCATTCACCAGCATGAGCCATATGTCAAGAAACGTGTTGTGAACGACATACTTCTCTGCAGGACGTCATATAGAATATATGCGTTTCTCTGATCTTTGTGATGACGCAACGGAAACGGATTCTCCGTAGATTGAGCGTGTCGCACCCAAGATTTTACCATGATTGCTGTATGCCACATACTTGAATAGTCAGCCTCTGTCGGGGTTGTAGGACAGAGTCGCGCAGGTGAGTGTTGTCGACTAGATCTCTCGATACATTGTAGTAGAGCTGACGATGGGTGGGCGCAGGGAGCAAAACAGTGTCGGAATACTGTAGCGACGCGTGTCCTCTGCGGTTCCTGTTACTACCATTGATGAACGCGGACGTCGGAAGTATCCTTACGGCAAATTTGCACTAGTTCCTTGCTCTACCGAAAGATCATAGAGCCCACGTCGCGGCATGCGGATCCCATAAAGACGAATACGCATCACAACTTCATGTCAACGACAAGCGTGTGGCGGGGACCTAAACGACCCTGAGCAGCCTCAAAGGCCCGTGCCGCCCGCCAGTTGTCCGCCTCGACCCGTTGGCATTCCTTGGTTCTACTTCTTTTTTTTCTCTCCACGTTCTCCGCATCTACCGTGCTATATTAGCCGTCACGATGGATCCGAGCGTGGTGCACGTTCAGGTGCAGAGCGTTCGCCGTGCAATCACAGCAAGCATTAAGATTGCCACCGAAAGAGGGATCGAGCTGAATGTGCGTTGAGCACGCCTACACGTGTCATACGGTGTCTGTCGCGACGAGGAATTGGCGAGACTCTGACTGAAGGGGCCTCAAGGGTGCATTTGTGGACCCGCAGTTCAGTCTCGACATTATATCCGCTTTCGAGGACGCCATCAGCAGCGGAGTGAAACTGCACGCCCAGCACGGGAAAAATTACCAGGTATGCACGACACGTCGCCATGGTTCGGCTGCTCATGGAGCCCACCAGTTCCTCGTAGCAGACCCGCAGTTCTTGATCAAGCAAGCGCAGCGTGTTCATACAGCCGTGGAGGATATTACGGCGCTGCAGATCACGACGGAAACCAGCTGTCAGGTTAGTGGCGCGTCGTGTTGATTTTTGCGATATTTATCCTGTTCTCGTAGCTCACTTCCACGAGCGACACGTTCATACTAGAGCTCGTTGAAGAGCTCTCGGCCCTGATTGCGGACTATATGGCAGGGGTGGCAAAGAGCGTGACTGCAGACACCGAACCAGTGAGCACCTCGTCTCGGCACCGTTCGATGTCCAAACTAACTGTATGCGTTTTTAGTTGTCCTTCTTCAACCTTTCTTTTGTCACGTTATTAGCGGAATGCCTACGCCGCGTGGTGAACTCTCACGTAGAGCAAAACCGGGCACTTGTGTCCTACAAGAAACAGGTAGGTATCGCCGTCCTTCGCCTCCGAACGTGACGCTGACTTCTACATGCCACACAAGTTTATGACACGGGAAAGCAAGGCATCAGCTATGCAGCAAGAGAATGAAGGTCTTCGTCTGTCTGTCGCTGCCGCGCAGCAGGCGGCGGCCGACTTGCGGTCCACACTACAAGCCCAAGAAGAGCAGGCTCGCGTCGCCGTAGAGGAGGCCCGTGCAGATGCTCAAACGAAGATAGCCGACCTAAAATCATCATTGACGAAGACGCAGTCAAAGTACAACAGGCTGCAAAAGGACAACGTGCGACTAGAGGAAGAAAACAGCAAGTTGCAGGAGTCGTATCGCGAGCTCATGACGGAGTACGTCAAATCTCAGAGCGAGATCGACAAGCTACACGAAGAGAATGCGCGAGCTAAGATGGAGGTGGCGACTGTGGAGGCGTCGGCGCAGGTGCTCGCTTGCAAGGTCGAGCAGGAATGTGACGCCTTGCGGTCTGCGCATCTGGCTTGCGACTTGAAGGTATGTATCCAGCAAACACGGTAGCCACATATCCCGCTACTTCCTAAAATAGCCCTTCCAGCCCATTCTTTACTGAACACGCATTATGCAGCTGCAAGATCGTGATAGCGAGATATCGCAGCTACGAGACGAATGCAAGAAGCTCCTCGAGATGCATCAAAGGCAGATGACGGCGGCCGCAGATGCCGCGGTCGAGCTTGCGGTAAAAGTCGACGAAAAGCTCCGGATGGAGCTCGAGAGTGCGAGACTCGCTGCAGAGCTATCGGCTCTGAAGCAGTCGTATACGCCTTTCCAGGCAGCAGAGGTACCGTACTTTTCCTCGATGTTCACCAGCACTGTAGTACTCATGTCGTTCTACCAGCTCGTCCGGGTACGCGCGTCTCTGTACTCGCGCTGCTCTCTTTCTGAGGCGCAGCTGTTGCAAGAGAATCTCACGCTCAAGACTACAACCCTCGAGCTGCAGATGCAACTGAGGGAGGTCAAGGCCAAGGTGCAGTTTCCCGTCATGATTTTTCAGCATCTGCCTGTGTGCTAATGATACGACCATGCAGCTAGCTAGTACAGACCAATACTACAACGCCTGTAAAATCTCTCTAGACGGCATCAGAACACGTTATGTGGCCAATGTACTTGCTATCAAGACTGCTGCCGAGGAGCAACGCGCGGCTGATGACTTACTGGTAGGCATGTGTCACTCGAGGATCGTAGACGTACAATATTGATACTACGCGTCTGCAAAATTAGCTCTCCAGAGCCATCAAGCAGCTGGAAGAGAAGGCGAACGAACAAGTCGAAGAGGTGAGTACTATGCTTCCGGCGCTGAATCCAGTAACTTGCTTAACTTCCACTCCTTAGATATCACGACTACAACGGACGTTCACTGTGAAGGGGCCTAGTCAAGTGCGGACCGAACCTCAAAATGACGCGGCGCTATCCAGGCGCATGGAGGAACTGGCTAGGACCCCTGTGGTCCCAGTTTCGATTCCTCCCGCCCTTGTCCGGGACTTCGCTTCCATCTTTACGCGGAAGTCACTTGCCAAAGTCCTAGGTGGATTCATGCCAAACACCATCGGGCGGTAAGCCCCAGCTCAACTGCTCCTTACATGCGCCCGTCCACCTAATGGGCGAGAATTCCACATCCAGATGTGCGGCGAGTGCGACGGACCTAGCACGCAACTACAACATACGTGAGTACCTCTGTCCACGCATGGACCAGAACACCTGCCTCCCCTCGGCTCCTGGGAGGCACGGATTTCTCCACTTCGGCTTTGGGAAGGACGGCGACATGTTCAAGGAAGGGGAGCGCCGGCACCTGTTCGTTGGCACTGGTCAATTCTTTGTCTACTATGGCTTCTATCACGTCCAGCACGTCGAGCCACTCACCAAAGAGGAGTGGAGACAGCTCCCCGGCCAGGTGCGCGTCATAATCTACCACCATCCCAAGACAGTCCTCTCATGGCTCGCGGCACCCAACTCGCCTATTAGTTGAAGATGATGTATGCGGACCTGGCGCTGCAGAAGGACAAGTCGGACGGCGTTGTCTCGCTGCAGGACGCRTTCGCGCARCACAAGTCCGGCAAGCTGCGCGTGCCGTGCATACGCCTCCAGTGTGTCGAGTTCGACGAGRCGTTCCACACGAAGCTCGTCCARGCCAACAGRACSTTCATGGAGGAGTCGGCRAAGACRGCTCGCGCTCATGCCGCTGGYGGTAGGTCAAAACGGCTGAGGGYGGATGCGAGCGAAGGCGGTGAAGCTGCGGAGAGCGAGAGTGACGTCCCGCTGTCCATCCCGATGTCCTCAAAGAGGAGACGTGCGGTGTTGAAGCCKGCCAGGCGCAGAGTGCTTTCRTCGGAGCTGTCRTCRTTGAGCGACTTGGAGTAACGCCCCGACTGGAYTGATATCTACGTGAGCTATACATATYTTGATYGAGGGTTTCTRATTGCTCATCTCGCTGCYGCAGTCTATGGCTCGAGTTAGGCCATRGCGGCGACCTACAGCTTCTYCGGGTCGACGGGCTTGATTCGGATAACGACCCTGTAATMWCACTGTTCCCCGAAGCCARTTGTAGCGCKAGAAACGTCAATCRAGTACGGCGGGAGGTGCGTTCGAAGGTCACGGAGTACCGATGYAACAGCGCYCGGCGAATTGGAGCAGTGATKGGACGGAGATGTCTCYGTTCAGGGTCRCTGCAAACCTGAATGYGTGYCAGCATCGAAGCGGGTCTTGTTGTCCACGACGACGGYTCTATCTCCTATWAGAGGGACTCGYCCATTTCACCCAGWGCTYGACTCTCGTTCCTCCAGGCCCAGAGACTCTTCGGACCCTCAGTCGTGCRATGRACACCGACTTTGTTCATACGCAAACRCAGATCCTGCACCAGATCGTTGCAGCAGCCTTGCGGCTTGCATCAGAGAAAGGTATAACTGCTTTGGTGAGTATCTACGRCTYTCTTGCGGCATTTGRCCCAAACGTAATCGATATATCCATAGGATGTGTTCGTAGACCTGCAATTCTCTGTAGATGTAATATCGGCTCTCGAAKCAGCYGTAAGGGATGGCGTGAAGCTCCGATCTCTTCGCGATGAAGCAGAATAYCGAGTGAGTCCATCTGATATCATGACTAGCACGCTAATACATAYCATGCTTCCTYAGCCTGAGATTGGTTCTGAGCTCCTGGATATRCAGRCGCAAAGAGTACARCAGTCGGTGTCAGATGTTACCGCCCTACAGGCAATGACGRGAGGTAGYTACMAGGTGAGGRGCATATTGCTATAACCACAGATACNGNCCCGTGTTCAATACTTRTGCTCYGGAACTCTRCCTAGCTTGCAGCCACAAGTGACACAYTCCTGAGAAGCGTCGTCGAYGAYCTGTCTCGYACGATCGCAAACAACCTACACGCAACYMGTCAACTRGCAGAAGACGGATGCGCTTGTCCTAGCGTGAGTTCATGACAYYCCTTCTACGCTTCMGCTCACRGTCACGGATYCTCCTAGGAAYATGTAACTGAYCGTCTACCTGTTAGCTGGATATCTGCCAGCCAGCATTCGTCGCATCACTGGCGGATTGTCTYCGCCGTGTWGTCCACTCGCATATCACACAGGGCACRCGTACGGCCTTATATCGACTGCAGGTCAGTGCTCARCATSATRTACYTTGAACCTTGGAGYCACTGACTATTGGGAAAAGTTACAGGGTCAAATCGACGTGGTCACCGAGCAGAACAAGAGTCTCTCCGCAGCTGTCAAAGTCAAGGAAACATTGCTCTCGGAGCTGCGGACCAAGTTGGCCCATCAGTCAGAGCTCACTCGGACAGCGGAAGAAGACGCACAAGTGGCTGGCGCGAAGGTCGCCGAGCTGGAACTATTACAACAAATCCAACAAGAGGCTAWCTCCAAGCTCRAAGAGRAACAACAAGMAATGAAGAAGGACTACGAGTCCCTTRGAAAGCAGCTYGCTCGTATATCGCAAGAGTTGAACAMGGCACAAGATAAACTGCTYRGSGCCATAGTGACCACGCGCAGAANNANNNNGYGTGTATCTAGAGGAACTGCRYCAAAGAACCGRAYCTCTAYCTCGAAGACCACAAGGTAGGTTTATCGAATGCAASGTYCTGCCGCACCCTGTTCAATATGAYWCYGAACRTSYGATACTAGTANCCRCAAGTAGTCATTKGATCAGGACACCTACGTATCACCGCCCTGACCCCGACTTCTGGTCCTGTCCCAGGAGACTTAGCAGCCGTAACCGACGGTGGCCTCACACAATGTTAGGGATTTATGTAGCCRACGAAAAACGGTGTCYAACTGGCCCACAGRTGTCTAGATCTTGGAGTGTAGATAGCGYCGTACAACGGCGAATTCGAAGCTACGCGTCTCCTGTTAACAACTGTTCCCGTGATTGCATCACCTTCTGCTTGTTATGCGATGTGATCAATAGAATTCGTCTCTGTGCATAGACGGGGCAGCGATGATCATTGACCCACTCCGCTATGGTGGTGACAAGGGACTCACCACACTACGGATGGCCCACCTGGCATTGGCAACTCAATCCTTGTCCATCCGACGCCCAAGTCGTGCCTGGAAGACAGAAGTCGTCGTCTCGCTCCCACCCATAGCGTCGGTAGTTCGTGAACAGAACATCGAACTGCTTGATGAGCTTCCACCTCCGCTGGCGCGAGCGCATGGAATCCGAGTCGCGGTACGCACGTAAGAATGTCAAGAGTGGGAACTCGGGGTCTAGGAGTAGCAGAGGTGGTAGAGGTGCAGCCGAAGGACGCGGCCGGGGAGGGACGGGGACGTCTACAATGCATCCAGCGATGATGCCTTCGTCCTCGTCTGTTGTCGCCTCCTCCACAGAGTCTCCATCAYCCTCAGATCCATGATCGCCGCGTTCGGACTGATCCTCATGACCGGATTCCTGRTCACTGTACCCTTCACCATCTGGCGAGATATAGTCGTCATCGTCAGCCTCGTCCTCGGGGAGCTCGAGCTCTGCGAACGTAGACGGCGGAGGGGTACCCGGCGGCATCCATGTCTTCATCGCATCGTATGCGACCAGCCACTCTTCAGGAAGCGAACGCACCGGGGTGATCCAGTGGAGAGGGCTCGAAACGTTGGCGATTGCATTACGCACGACATGCACGAGCGTATTGCGGTCGAGGCAGCGGACGTACAAATCCTTGCACGTGGACGCGAGCGCGAAGATGTCTTGGAGGTAGAAGTGTTGAAGCAAGTCTGGCAAGAGTTCATTCGGGAGCTGGCAGATCTTCGCTTGCAGTTGTGGGACGGTACTACCCGGCGCGTCGGTGATTGGATTCGGGTCGTAGGGCCCTGGRTGTGGAGCGCGTGGCCATCTAAGCGTCGACTCGGTGAGTATAGCAGGAAGAGTGTTCATAAAGTGGACAGACTTACATGTCGGGTCTGACGAACATCCACCAGTTGCAGTCTTTCAGGATAGCGGGGATAAGCTGCATGTCGCGCAAGCCTGCTTTGAGGGCTTCMGCCAGGTGCTTCACCCCCACTCGACATCCGAWGATGTAGTCTTGGTATTGTTGATAGCTCATGTACGCATCGAGGGTACCGCCGYAGTCGACACACGGAAGYCAAGCTTGCCTATCTAMCCGTGGTTGATGGCGAGAGCCGAYCAGTTCGTAGAGTTCGCCCGCKAAAGACAGYGGATTGCCGCTGCGGCCGATGCGCGGTTGCAACGGGCWTTCGAGCCATTCTTGCACATAACTCCAGCAYGCGACGTGAACCCARATATTCTGCGAMARGCCRTCTTGGTRATAAAGGCGCGTRTCGCACTGTATCGTGAGCCGCTCATGAACGATCCGCTCTCCTCCGTCGAASTCGACGAGTTCTGTGAAGAATCCGCCACTCCACGAGTTGCGTACCCTATGGGTCTGCACGTCGTCTCCCGTGGGATGCAAGGGACGTCCGTGGTGGACGCAGGGCCGGTAMCCTTGCGAGTGGATATCTCCGAAGTGCCCAATGCCGATGCAGTCTCTCTCGTGGCCAGAGTCGACCGCCCATCTGTAGTAGGGATCAACGGCGTCGAGGTCGCCGATAGCAAAGATCTTCAGTAGCRTTGAGRTAATTTCCTCCCGAGGGAGGTCCATCGGCTCAGACTTGAGCAGCTCGTCCGTGATTTGCAAGGCTGCCTYCTCTTTGTCGCTGCACCACCAGATGGGACCGCCTTCRRGTCTGATCCCGCACAGAACGCAAACTTCATCGTGACCCATGCTCGCCCAATTGRCCGAACTYCACCGAGCTAGATCGGGTGGTTGATGACAATCTCAGTTGCAAGTAGATGCAAGGCGGAAGAGTAAAAGGCCTACACCTACCTAAGGCGAGTCAACKGCGCTGCTTGGTATNNNANNACTCCGGGGCTGTAGAGGGCCGTGACGTGTCAGAACAGAACRGATATGCGTGGTTGTGYAGCCATATGCATCNAGCCGNNGNTCARCACCGGGTTGRGCCGCCTCGAGGCAAGGRCAGAGAATTGCAAAAAGACAGGCCTCATGRCGACCCTTACMTGATKTGTTGTGATAGCYCTCAGTTCGTTTCGTTGATGCAAGGGGATCCACGCTGATATCTGCAGTTAGATATGCAGCAAGCTAACGGACATCAAGTGCAGACATACGGAATACGTCACAGARTGTATCKTACGAGTGACCTAYGACGTTCGTCACCGTACTACTCAGCATTTTGTAGGCACCTGCACCTCAATGTCTGTCCGTCCGACGCCCAGATCGTGCCCGCAGGGCCAAAATCGTCTCGCTCCCACCCATCCCGGCGGTAGTTCGTGAACAGCACGTCGAATTGCTTGACGAGCTCCCACCTCCGCTGTCGCGCACGCATGGAGCCTGAGCCGCAATACGCGCGTAGGAATATCAAGAGTGGGAACGCGGGGTCCAATAGCAGTAGAGGTGGCAGAGGCGCAGCTAAAGGATGAGGTTGGACGGGGACGGGGACATCAATGATCTGCCCCGCGACGATGCCTTCGTTGTCGTCCCTCGTCGCCTCGTCTGTGGACTCTCCGTCCTCATAATCGACGTSRTCTGTCTCATATTCCTSGTCGTCTGACGGGATATAGTCTTCATCCTCGTCTTCGTCTTCGGGAAACTCGAGCTCTACAAATGTGGGCGGCGGAGGGATCCCCTGCGGCATCCACGTCTTCATCGYGTCATATGCGGCYAACCATTCGTCCGGAARCTCGCGCACCGGGGTGATCCAGTGGAGAGGACTAGAAACGTTGGCCRCCGCGTTGCGGATGACAAGGGTAAGCGTGCTGTGGTCGAGAAGCCGAACGTAGATATCCTTGCATGTCGACGCGAGGGTAAAGATGTCTTGAAGACAGAAATGCTGGATCAACTCTAGCAAGAGCTCGTTGGGGAGCTGGCAGATTTTGGCTTGCGGCTGTGATGAAATATCGGTCACCTCGGTCACCGGATTAGGATCAAAAGGCCCCGAATGCGGCGCGCGAGGCCATCTGGATACGAATGATGTGAGCTCGTTGTCTGTGGGAGTGCGAGCATCGACCAACTCACATATCAGGCCGGACGAACATCCACGAGTTACAATCCTCCAGGATAGCAGGGATCAGCTGCTCGCCGCGCAAGCCTTCCCCGAGAGCTTTAGCCAGATCCTTCACGCCTTGGCGACAACCCAAGATGTAGTCTTGATATTGGTTGCTGTCCATGTACGCGTCCAGGGTACCGCGGTAATCGACGCAAGGGAGCCAGGCTCGCGCATCTACCTGCCGTTCGTGGCGGGAACCGACCAGCTCGTAGAGCTCGCCCGCGAACGACAGAGGGTTTCCGCTACGGCCGATCCGCGGTGGCAGAGGGCAGTCGAGCCAGTCTTGCAGATAGTTCCAGCACGCGACGTGCATCCAGATATTGCATGAAGGGGAGTCGTCCATATAGTAGAGCGTGTCGCAATTCGTCGTCACCTGCGGGATGAGAACCGGCTTCCCTCCTTCGAACTCAATGAGGTATGTGAAGAGCCCCCCGCCGACCGAATTGCACACACGACGAATTTGCACATCATCTCCCGTGGGGTGGAGCGGGCGTCCGTGGTGAACGCAAGGTCTGTAGCCGCCATCGTCTCCGAAGTGCCCGATTCCGATGATGCCGCTCTCGACGCCGAAGTAGGCCGTGGATCCGTAATCTCTGACGAGGTCAAGCCTGTTCATGTCGAAGACCCTCGGCAATATCGAAGTGAGCTCTTCTTGAGAGAGGTTCGTCGAATCGGACTTGAGCAATTCGTCCGTGATCTGCTTGGCCGCTTCCTTCGTGTCGCGGCACCACCGATAGGGACCGCCTTCGGGCCTTATCCCGCACAGGAAACAAACTTCGTCGTAGCCCATNCTCGTGAGAACCACAGGAAGCGGACACGATAACTCGTGAGATGCAGCTAGGAACCAACGCAAGGATTGATGAGTACGAGCTAGGGGGGATTAGAGGCCTGAATAGCTGTGCGTGATACCTATGCGCACCTCGTCCCTTTGGCTCATATGTATCTGGGGCATTGGTCTACGTGTCATTCACAGCTATCGGCTGTGCGCCTTTGGGCGGCCATGTGATAGACTATCATGGACGCCGGTTAGAATCGGCTCGAACCGAAGGCGGACGTTCGGTGAATTTCCTAACGATGACTATGACGGTAAGTTATAGCATCACCTGCCTTGAGCTGCACAAGGGCTGGACGGGGTTCATCCAAAGGGACCACGATCCACTTTGACACCGGGAGGTAAGTAGGAGTAAACGCATGATTTCCATAGCTATATGCAGCAATCTAGGTTACATTAGAAGTTCGCATTATACCGCACCATAAATTGACGAAAAAACGAGGGGAGCATACTGAGCGCTCGCCTCGACTCAGTAGTCCTCCCTCGAGGGCTGCCATTTGCCGTATGTCCCGCTAAACTTGAACTCTCCCGTATCGGACCAGCGCACGGTGACGTCCTTGCCCGTGATGTACAGCGTGTCGTATCTGGAGCGTTCATGTACGTTTATTCTCGTGAACATGGCGGGAAAAGAGCACGGCCGAAGGGGTCACAATGCGCACCTAACAGAGCCCTCGATTGGCCCAACGAGGTTTTGGAACTCGTCCACGCTGAACTTCTTCATCTTGAACGTGGGCGGACCTCCGAGGCCCATGAGCGCTCCGAAGACCTCCGGGTCGGGACAGATGCCATCGTAGGACCACTTGGCCGAACCCGTCTTGCACGAGGGCTTCCACTATATGCATACAGTGAGTTATTTGGTGTGCGTGTAGGCGCATATACACATGCTTACACTCATCTGCTTCTTGATGCCACTCTGAGCGGCGCGCCTGATCTTCTCCACAGCAGCCTCGAGCTCTGCCGGCGACTTGGCTGGCCTGGCGACTTGGATGCTGCTGCCCGCCGCTGGCGCAGCGGCAAGCTGCTGCTCAAGGCTCCGCGCATACGTGGCGAGCGTGACGAGAGACTTGCGAACGACGTCTTCGCTGGCAGAGATGGGGTACTCCTTGGGGTTGGCGAGGATAGAGTTGACGAGCGCGACGCCAGCAGCTTGGGCGGCATTCCCGCGCGGCTTCTTGGAGGGCCCCGCGCCTGCGGTTTCCTCGTTCTTGCGCTTCGCTGCGGCCGAGGACATGGTGGGGAGGAGACAAAGGCGTGGTCTGACACCATCCACGGTCGCGCGCNGGGGGTCAGGCGACAGGCGGCGGCGGAGGACCCCGCTCTGGGCACTCGGGTAACGCGTCGCGTCACAATCGCGTCGCGTCGCGTCACACAGAAAGATAAGATAAGATCACCGGGAATCGAGATCGCACCGGGATCGACCCAGAGGGCGAATTGGCGCGAGTCAATCGATCCACTCAGCCCTTCCGCTTTTCGAAGCTCCCCAGTCCCTCTCTCCGTTCTCTCCCATCGACCACCACCACCACCTTCCCCTCTTCCTCGTACAGACACACAGCGAGACAAAATGGCGCGCAAGTTCTTCGTCGGCGGCAACTTCAAGATGAACCCGACCTCGCGGGAGCAGAAGAAGGCGCTCGTCAAGGTCCTCAACGAGGCCGATCTCGACCCCAACGTCGGTATGTAGACTAGCGGAACATGCAGCTCGAGCAGCATACTGAATGCAGCTTGTAGAGGTCGTCATCGCGCCTCCTGCGATCTACCTCATCCCCTTACAGGACCTGCTCCGCAAGGAAGTCCAGGTTGCCGCCCAGAACTGCTACTTCAAGTCCTCTGGCGCATTCACCGGCGAGATTAGGTGCGCACAAGTTCGGTGCCTATGCCAGAGGTCATCCCTTGAATTCATGCATGCATAATTAGCCCGGCACAACTCGTCGATGCGGGTGTTCCCTACGTCATCCTCGGTAAGTCCGCACCTCGCCGCACCTCGCCGCTCAACCATTCTCTAACCCCGTCTCCCCATTCCACTTCACCCGACCCCGCACCGCACAGGCCACTCCGAGCGCCGCACGCTCTTCCACGAGACCTCCGAGCTCGTCGCGCAAAAGACGCGCGCCGCGATCGACGCCGGCCTGCGCGTGATCCTCTGCGTCGGCGAGACGCTCGCCGAGCGCGAGGCGGAGCGCACCAAGGAGGTCGTCGAGGCGCAGCTCGCGCCTGTCGTCGCGACGCTCAAGAAGGACGACTGGGAGAAGGTCGTCATCGCGTACGAGCCCGTCTGGGCGATCGGCACCGGCAAGGTCGCGAGCGCCGCGCAGGCGCAGGCCGGCGCATGCGGACATYCGTGCGTTCCTGGCGAGCGCGGTCGCGCCGGAGGTTGCGGAGAGCGTGAGGATCATCTATGGTGGCTCGGTCACYGCTGCGAACTCGAAGGAGCTCGGTGCGTCGTTCTTCCCCTCTTTTCTCGCTTTGTTTGTGCTCGGGGAGAGGAGTGTTGACGCTGCGGTGTATAGGGAGCCAGAAGGACGTCGACGGCTTCCTCGTCGGCGGTGCGTCGCTCAAGCCCGAGTTCGTCGACATCATCAACACCAAGCGGGCCCTCGCCTCCTCCTGAACGTCAAACACATGGCAGAGAAGGGAGGGTATTCAGATACCTGGCAGCAGAACGGTAGAAGGGTCGCCCCGCGATTCCGAAAGTGTATGTGTAGGCAGAGAAGCCGAGAATTCAAGTGTATTCTATCATTGCTCCGCGACGCCGAGTCCACGTCGGAATCTCCGCTCTTGCATGTTGTCAAAGTTGGAGCACGAAGTTCGAACGGGCCGAAGGCTGCCATTGAAGGTGGTGATTGTGAGGTCGACACCGACACCAAGGGCCTGACGCCATAAGGATAGATAGACCAAATCATATGCGTAGGCATGTGTTTAGCATTCAGCTGCTATTTTGGCTGTATCCAAGCGGTATCGTAACGGGTACTCATATGATAGATCTACAGACACTGCGAGTGGGTCAGAAAGAACGTCGGGTGAGCGTCGAGGGTACAGTGTAACAGTGTAGTGATGGGCGATGGGTGATACAGCGACCGTGAACGGTAAACCAAAAACGAAACGCGCGATGACGATATTACTAGTAATGCACGGCGGATGACGACAGGGACGGACTCGGACTTGGAGGCCGAGGGGTGGGGTGCGCGAGGGGACCTCGAGGCGGAGATGGTGAGCG
>JAPEVG010000446.1:0-26655 GCA_029747595.1 Trametes cubensis
GGGGGAGGTAGGTCTTCCCGTATTAGGTAGGGGCGGGGAGATATTCCTAGTGGTATTAGTAGTGTGAGGCAATTGAAGCTTCAAGTCTAATAAACTTGGCATACCCGGGGCGCTTGCCAAGTTAAGGAGACTATCAATTCGTGATGATCAGGTGACAAACCCTCTACGCCGGTGAAAATGACTGGAATAACCCCGGGAAAGGAGTTATGTCCCTGACCTGGAAATTGTCCGTGACAGCCCCGCGAAAGTTAAGACTGGGCAGGGTTTTCCCGGCCTTTTCGCAGGCAGCGGTATGGGTCTTTGCACGCCGTGACTATTCCTTGAGGTACTTATGGGGATGCGTGATCATGCAATGCATCGTGTGTGTACATTTCCAGCCAGTTATTGTGATGCGCAACGTGATAACGACACGCGTCCACGACGATGAGCTTCGCGGAATCGGAGGATCGTCATGCGGGACACGGACTGAATACTCGGGGGCTCCGTGGACTGAGGGTCGTAGGGCTAACGGACAAGCGTGTGGCTTAATCGTGCAGTGTGCAATACGCGATTGAGAGCGTAGATGCGGTTATTATGGTCACGGGAAAGGCGATATGGAGTAGATTGGCTGGAGGCGGATGAACGCGTGCATCGATGGAGGCGCCCGCGGTCGTTCGCGATGTGCTCTGCGTCCCGGACTCCGACGCTCTTCTCTTTACATACTCTCCTCCCAGCCCTCCTCTCCGTTTGGCCTCTTAAGCCCTTCTTCTCTCTCACCACCACCACCACCACTCTCCCTGACGACAACGCCAGGCGCGTCTGCCCCAGAGAATGCCGCCCATCGTGCAAGCCACCGATGGCATTGACCCTAATGCTCTCCGCGTCCTCATAACCGGCTTCGGGGTCAGTGCCATCCTGTAGCGTCGTGAGCATACGAACTTACCACGTATCATACATACAGCCCTTTGGAAAGTACAAAGAGAACCCATCCTGGCTCGCTGTGAAGCCTCTTCATAACACCATCCTATACACCGACCCGCCCAAGGACCTCCTCACGCCCAGTGATCAGGCTGCTATGATCACTGACGAGATGGAAGAATTCCTCCGCCGGCCTCAACAGATTCATATCACTGTGCTCGAGGTACCGGTCTCGTACCAGGCCGTCCTCAGCACCGTTCCCGGGCTGCATGCTCGCCCACCTATTCTCCCTCCCTCCAACGACCCGTCTATGCCGATTCCCCCTCCCCCGGCCAACGGGTATGACTTCATCTTCCACGTCGGTGTAGCCGGACGCGGCCCCCTCCGTATCGAGCGTATCGGACACAAGAATGGCTACAGGATGAAGGACGGCGACGGGGAGTATGCGCCTATCGTCCACCTCCCCAAGGATCCCATACGCGACAACCCGGATGCGGAGCTCGAGCGGATGGAACGCATGCTCGTGGGTGCGTCCCTCCCGGGGCCGAGCGGACCTGAAGGCCCGGGCCCTGCAGAAGTCATGGAGATACCGGCCGTGCCCAACCGGGGATTCGGGAAAGGCTACGAGAACTTCCCGGACGAGCTCTCAACGGAGATCGACGTGCCTAAGCTGATTGTGCACCTGAAGGAGAACGGTATCGACGTGAGTGCACAGTTCCCAGAATGCAAAGAAGCGACGTGTATCGCTAAACACCGAGCACCCCATTTGTAGCAGGTGTACTCCTCGATGGATGCTGGTCACTACCTTTGCGACTACATGTTCTACTGCTCGCTGGCGGAATCACGACGGAACGTCACTCCGCAAGAGAAGTTCAAAGAGAGGAGCACACCTCCGAAGACCACGCCTGTGCTGTTCATGCACTGTCCCCCCGTCGACCAGCCACTTAGCACGGAACAAGTCACGGATGCCATTCAAAGGATCGTCCTCTGGGTCTGCGGTCGTCAGCATCAGCCGTGAACACTTTGGTTGTAACAGGGGTTTCTCGTTATGACTTTCTTTCCCTGGTCCACTCACCTTAAACGATCGATGCTCCTGTAGCCTGTCGAAGTTGTCCGATAGCCTCTAGTCCGATTCCCTATGCTTACCTCGTCCTCGCTGTCGCATTGTGTTATACCACGTATCCCCATTGGACCGCAGCTGTACATAAGTTAAATGTATGACATACCATAATCACCGTGCCCCGCGTGCCCAGCGCTCCCATCTTCGCAATGTCCGGGCTCGCTAGCCAGTCAGACAACGCGGGTCACCTCAGCCGCCCAAGCCACTCCCACCCTCGCACATACGCTCCTCCCTCCATTGGCCACCTTGTCCAAGTGATGCGTCGACGCGACAGATCGCGAACCCCGGTGCAGCAGTCAATCTGGAATTCAGCTCGACGCTGAATCATCCGCACCGCCTGCGCGCGAATTCCCCCGCGACCGATTCGCTGCACCCGCGCGTCCTCGCGCGCGGCGCGACAGCAGCGTCACGTGCGCGGCTTGTACTTATACCACTATGGCGCAAGCAGCAGCTCACCAGCCCACGGTCGCCCTGCAAATCACCTAGGCATCTCTACGCACACAACAAGGCCCTGCGCCGCAAAAGCTACTCTTTATTGTGCAAACTCAACCTAAGATGGCGACGAACATCACCTTTCACCCTGGTGAGTGTGGATGTGCCCCTGGAGGCGCGGCGGTCTGTACTGGGAGGTGGCTGATATCCGAGGACGCGCGTGTAGGATCTGTGAGCGCGGAGGAGCGTTCGCAGCTGCTCAACCAGAAGGGCATCACGATCTGGTTCACCGGCCTTAGCGCGAGCGGCAAGGTGCGTTGCTCTCAAAGCCCTCCTGACGGCCCCTCGTCGATCGCGAACTGATTGTGTGTATGTGCAACCCGTGCAGTCGACGATCGCGTGCGCGCTCGAGCAGCACCTCCTGCACCTGCACAAGTTCACGTATCGGTTGGATGGGGATAACATCCGCTTCGGGCTGAACAAGGATCTTGGGTTTGACGAGAAGTCGCGGAATGAGAACATCCGCCGCATCGGCGAGGTGCGTACTTGACTTCCTCACACGGCATTTCGGTACTCATTCCTTCCCTTATGGCTACTAACGCACCGCATACACATCAATATACGCCCGCAAACGTCCGTATCGACCCCGGCGCCGATCTCTATCTCAATAGGTCTCGAAGCTCTTCGCGGACGCTTCCTGCGTAACCCTCACCGCATTCATCTCGCCATACCGCGCCGACCGCGCCGTCGCGCGCGAGCTGCACGAGAAGGCCGGGCTCGCGTTCATCGAGGTCTTCGTCGACGCGCCCCTCCACGTCGTCGAGCAGCGCGACCCCAAGGGCCTCTACAAGAAGGCGCGGGCGGGCGAGATCAAGGGTGAGCAAGATCTCCCTTCTCCGCTGTTCTCCTTGTTCAGACTTGTTGAGATGGGCGATACTGACGTGCCTGTGCTCCCTGCGCAGACTTCACTGGTATCTCTGCGCCGTACGAGGCGCCTGAAAACCCGGAGGTGCATATCAAGACGGACGAGTGCGATGTGACGGAGGCAGTCGCGCGCATCACCGAGTACCTCTCCCAGAAGGGCTTCATCTAACTTATTCGCTCGCACATCGGCATCGACTCGCTTTGGATTCAGCCCCCACCCCCCTTCCCATGGTGTGTAGGTTACGGATAGGTAGATGTCCCCATAATTGTTGTATAGAGATATCAATGGCATAACACCAGCTACACCTCGATATAGTATGTGTGCATGCACAATAGTGTTGTGGGCAACAGGAAGTCTGGAACTTCACAGGACAGAAGCGAATGTCTTCGTTCAGCTTACAAGGAAGAGGGACTGACTATGTTATACATGCATTACGTGCCTAGACTCTAGAGCACGGGACCGACGATACACTGCACAAGACGGAATCGTTCTGACGAATCAATAACAGACAAAGAACCCGAAGCATAATATCAACGCGACCTCAAGACCTCAAAAGCTACTCCAGGGCGACCGGCACCGCACTCCCAAACGAACCAGGCGTAGCCGTACTCTCGCTAGTTGTCCGACCGTCCCGCTCCGCAAACGACTCGTCCGCCAGACTACTGACTTGCGCGCGCGACCCCGCCGCGGCGCTGCGGTCGTACACGACCACGTCCTCCTGCTCCTCCTCGATCGTGTCCTGGCTCGGGCGCTCGAGCATCTGCGTCAGCCCCGCCTCGACGACGGCCATCCACTGCTGAAGCTCGTCGACCGTCCGCGCGAGCTCCGTGTGCGTCGCCTCGTGCGAGTGCATGAGCGGCGCGAGGTCGAGCGGGCGGAGGGGCGGCCCGGAGAGCATGTCGGAGGAGAGGGAGGGGAAGGAGTTCGTGCCGCCGAGGGAGAGCGAGCGGCCGTGCGAGGTGAAGGAGGAGGTCATGTCGGAGCCGAGCCGGAGGTCGGTGGAGGATTGGTTGGCGTAGGAGGAGAGTGAGTTGAGCGAGGTGGTTGAGGAGGATGCGGTAGAGCTCGGCTGGGGAAGGTTCACGGAGGATTTCGCGGGTCGATGGAGTGGGATAGGGAAGGGTGAGGGAGAAGGCGGTAGCAGATCAGACATGCCAAGCTTATGCTCTGAACTGAGTGTCGGAATCTAGGATTGACATGGGTCAGAATCGAACTGCAAAGGTAAAGGCAGGCGCAAATAGTACCTTTAGCACATCTCGGAGCCCGGGGAGTTGTATCGACGACTGGCTGAACGACGACTCGGCCGGGCTGCCACTGCGTTCCTTGGCGAACGGTCTGACGGGCATTTCAAGGATGCCTGCAGGACCGAGCCTGTTGAGACTAGGCCGCCTTGACGGTAGCTTCGCCGACGCGATCACAGAGTTCTGCGCTGCTGCGAACGAGTGCGGTGGTTCAACCGCGGTTGCCGATCGCGCGCGCATGATGGGTGGAGGGGTTGGAAGAGAGCCGCCCGGGGAAGCCAGCCTCTTGGGCAATATCGAGGCGTCGAGAGATTGCGAGGTCTGGTGTATGCTGGAAGTCGTAGAGATGGTTGAAATCGTCGAGATACTCGAATGTGTCGGCGACCTGCGGTCGTGTCCATGTGGGAGTCGGAAAGTAGGTAGCGGTGACGAGGTGGACTCATCTCGTGCACTGGCAGGGAGCGGTGAGACGGGAGGGAAGCGGAAGTCTGGTGTTGCTAGAGTGCGGCCTCTAGACGTGCCAGAAGTCACGGGTGATGAGACTCCGCCTGTACTGCTCTGCGATCGCTTCCGGCCAATCGGCGGCTTGCTGGACGTTGAACGTTCGGGAGAGGAGGTAGAGAGGACTATGGGAGGCTGGCTATCGACAGTGGCATCTGTAGGAGAGACCGCAGGGATCTCAATGTTTGGGACTCCTCGATTTGACCTCACTTCGCGGTAAGTCGGAACAGGTTTTAGTATCGGTGTGCCAGCTGGTCCGTCCCCTTGTGTTTTGAGAGGCGTGGGAGCAGATGCTCGCGGTATACCTGGGCCCAAGGGAGGCAGTCGCTCTCGCTTACGCTCAAGAGGGGATGGCGGTGGCTCGGAATCGTCTTGGTCGAAGTTGATAACCTTCGAACGTGGTGTCGACGATCGGGGAGGGAATACGAACGCTGACTGCTTCGCAGTTCTAGGATCCTCGTTTGTGGGCTCGGGAGTGAGGCCTCTGGAGGGGCTACGACCGCGGGCCGGAGGCGAAGCGACATTGAGCGAAGGGTTGGCCATGAGTTCCTCTGACGGCATCTCGAACGCAGGCATGCGGAATGTATCCGGTGGAAGATCCCCATAGTCGAACAAGTTGCGCAGAGTGGCAGGAACGTTGGTTGGAGGCGGACGAACTGTCGACTGACCGCCCGCTCCTTCGTCTTCCAGCAAGGTGAGCAGAGCATTATCGGGCTCAAAACTGTCCAGGTCCGATGTCGACCGACCACGGACGGTATCGAATTCCCAAGGATTATCTTCTTCATATTCCACGCCAGACTGTTCTCTATTGACCACATCAGTCGCTCCGAGACCCTATGGTGCAGAGTACATAAATGAACGTACTCTCGCTCTCGTTCTTCCTCCTCTTCCCAGGGTAGGGGTGCAGCTACACTGGCACGCGAGCCTCCGCCCTTGATCCACGCATCGTAGCGAAGGATAAGGTCCTTCAAGATTGTCACGGGAACCTTTCGCACGGACTGTATCCATTTAGTCTTCGACAGTTCGTCCGCGGAGAGGCGCTGTGGGCTGTGTCAAAGTCTAACTCCTACATTTACAAAACGAACAACGTACGTCGCTGGGCAGCTCTCTCAAGCAAGCGGCTACGAACTCTCGGAGTTCTTTGCTTCCTTCACCTTCTGCTAGCCGAGGTGGCTTCATTCTCGGAATGAGCTGTATGAGCTTATGCTGGTCCACTATGTGCGAATTTGGGGCGCTGCCTTTGATCATTTCGTAGATCATGATGCCCAAGCTCCATATGTCCGCCTTCGTATCGTACGCCGATGCATGCGCGACCTCTGGTGCCATCCAGTGGGGTGTTCCGACCAAGGTGTTGCGTTTGCTTGACGCGGTGACAAGAAGCGCAGAGACACCAAAGTCACAAATCATCACCTTGCCGGCGGAGGTGATGAGGATGTTCGCAGCCTTGATATCTCGGTGGATGATAGAAGACTTGTGCAGGTAGCTGAGACCGTTCAGGACCTCGCGGGTGATGACCGAGACATACTTCTCCTCCACCACGCCATCTTTGCAAGCCTTCATGAGAGTGCGCACACTGCCTCCCTGTGCATACTCCATGACGATCCAAACGCGCGGTCCGTCCATGTAGCACCCAAAATACTTGGTTACATTCGGGGCGTCTCGTAGCTGGGTGAGGAGGGCAACCTCGCGCTGTATGTCCCCGACATCGTCATCTTCGGTGTCGAGGTTGATGATCTTGAGTGCGACGACTTCCCCAGTTCGCAAATCCCTTCCTTTATGCACGGAGCCATATGCGCCCTTGCCTATCGTTTCAAGACGTTGGTAGAGTTGGTGTACAGAGACCGGAGGCATCGTGAGAGTGTCGTGACGGCCGTTGACGAGCTGTACAAGGTTTGGACAGTATTGAGATCCAGAAGTCGGCAAGACAGAATCATGGAGAAGCGTAAACGTCAAAGGAGGAAAGCAGCCACAAGACGTAGATTCCAGGCTCAGCTAGCGAGAGAAAGATGCATGCGTTGACTGGAGCCCAGACGGGAGCTGCCAGGAGCCGTTAGAGCGCGAGCTCTGGGGAGATGTGGTGAGACGGAGGCAAAGACGACCGCAAGCGTTTCCCGGTCCGGACTCTGCACTCGAGGTACAACTCCTGCCGATCACATTTCGGATGCTGCTTATGGGCGTCTATCTAGCAGTACAGCAGCGAAGCAATCGTATTCTACTGGTGCATGTCATGCCCAGCAAGTAAAGAGAGTTTCCAGCAGAATTTGACAGTATGGCGTCCAGCTCTACAAGTACTACACCTTAGAGTGTGCTTAGCAGGCTGTTAAGCTATGTGATCTAAGTTATGGGCGTCTATGAAACATAGATGCCGTTTCTGAACCCTAGATCGTGGTTTGCACCTTGACCATGGACTTCGACGAGTCATCTACCACAAAAATCGTAACGCGCGAGTTCCTCGCCATCGTCCTCGCAGGCTTTGGGAATGAGTGAGTATATTCTATTTTATCTATGCTATGTTCCTGCAGCGCGGTGTTATGCTCGTACGCCTTGCAAGCCCGCAGAGACGTTTACCGGACTTCTCAGCCACAGCGGTGGAATGCGGGCCTAATGCCGACTTTCTCTGCCCAAACACGTTGGTGCGACATTGTGTGCTAACGGTCTACGTGTCTATAGGTTGCTACCATTGACAACCAACCATGGAGACGAGCCATGTCCGAAGGCATTGCTACCGATCGCGAACAAGCCGATGCTGGAGTACCCTCTCGCGTGGTTAGAGCAGTCAGGCATTACTGGTAAGAAATCCCTTGCACCTATGTGAGCCTCCCTGACACCGCACAGACGTCCTGCTGGTCTGTCCGACACCCCAGCGGTCTGCCATATCAAATTACATTCAATCCGAAGTATCCTCAACCTACCCCTCCCTCCGCATCGACCTCCAGACGTTCGAGGAGTCCCAAGACATGGCCTCAGGAACATGCAGTATCCTTCGGCATTTCTCCTCGCGAATCCAGTCCGACTTCATCATCCTCCCTTGCGACTTCGTTCCTCCGCCCTCCCTCACCCTCTCCCAACTGCTGAACAAATTCCGGACGGAGTCCACTTACGACGGTGCCATCGCCACTGCGTGCTTCTATGAAGTAAGCAAGCCCGACAAGGGCACGGTGACGGAAGATTGGGGCATGCTTCCTACCAACCTGCCTATTGTGTTCGATGAGCGGAGCGGCACCTTGCTACACATCGACACGCCGGACGATGTCGATAACAATAACAAGGAGTTTGAGTTGCGGATGAGCCTACTTTCCCAGTCAGTCAGTCTCGCCATTCACTTGGGTCTTGGTGCTAATTTCCTCCATAGATACCCGCGCACGAAGCTTTCGGCCAACTTCCGCGATTCTCACGTGTACGTCTGCAGACGAACCGTGCTGGACGCGCTGCAAGCGAAACACCACTTTGAGTCACTAAAGGAGGAGTTCATCCCGTGGCTATGCAAGCCCCAGTACCAACGGACAAGACGAGAAAAATATGGCAATAGTCGGTCTTGTTCTCTACTCTTGTGTCTGCGACATATTTTAACTATGTCGTACAGTTCTCAGTCCTGTGACGAACAACCTGTCGCAAGCACTTGCGCTCAAACACTCGACCTTGCATCTTCCTGCCCGCAAACAGCGTCTACGGCGCTCAGCAGTAGGCTCAGATGACGACGAGCACCTACGCTCTGTGGTCCCATCGCCAGTAGAGCAAGATGACGAAGAGGCAACGGAGCCGAGCCTCCGCGTCGGACTCATTGCGCACCGCGCCTCCTCCGGATTCGCGTCTCGGGCGAACAACCTACACGCCTACCTCGAGCTGAACCGTTTCGTACGTCCCGATTCTTGTTTCAAACCTGTCTGAGTGGTTCACTGACAACAATACTGCAGTTCCTTGGCCAAACGACATACGTCCTACCGTCCGACGCGGAGACCCGTTCCCTCATCGACCCCAAGGCGCAGATCTCGTCGGACTCCATGGTCGGCCGTTCGACGCGGGTTGAAGAGCGCGCTAGCATCAAGCGGTCGGTCATCGGAAAGCACTGCGTCATCGGGAAGATGGCGAAGGTCGTCGGATGTGTATTGCTCGACCATTGCGTCGTGGCCGACGGGTGAGTCTCTCGTCGCTATCGCGCGATTGGCATTGTTAACGGATATTTGGATCTCAGAGCTAAATTGGATGGATGTATCCTCGGCGCGTACACCAAGGTTGGCGCGAAGGCTGAGCTATCTCGCTGTGTCACGCAACCTGGGTATGAGGTTGGCGAAGGCGGTATGTCTTTTTCCGAAGCTATGATCGGATCGGGCACTCATAGTCGTTGCAGAGACTGCACGTAACGAGAAGCTGGAGACTTCCGACTGGACTGCTCGGGATACATCCGAGTCCCAGGAATCGGATGAGGAGAGCGACGATGCATCAGAGGACTCGAGCGAGTAGACTGGTCGTCCAACCATTCACACATAGAGAGGGAGAGTGCAAGAAGAAAGAAGTGTTCATATATGACTGCATGTATGCTAGTGACACAACAGTACAGTACAATCGGGCGGCGACATGCGGGCGCAGAGCGGTAGTGAACATGGGTGGTGTGGAGAGTGTATCAACATAGTAGCGCGACCGTGACCGACCGGGAGAGACCGAGACCAAGACCCCACTGCGCATGCTTCTATCGGTTTCGTTGCGTGTTTCCTGCCATCTGAGAACCAAGACCCTGTGCGAACCGTGCACCACGACCGCCCCGCGCGCCACCTGACAAGACCGCTCACGTCAACATACGCCTGCACACGAAAAATGTCAAGGAGACGGTGACTCACCACGGACACCACCCCGGTTGCGGTCGCCACGACGATTCCGCTCTGCGGTCTGCTCTCCGCGCTTGTCGCCCTTGNCCCCGTCGGCACGCTCGTTCCAAGTCGAGCTCACGCCGAGCTTCTGGTCGAGCGCCTTCTCGTTCTGCTCGACGAGCGCGTTCACCTTCTCTGCGAGCGTGAGCGCGAGCTGCTGCGTGCGCGAGACGTCGATGCGGTTGAACACGNCGACGCCCGCGGACTGGTCGAGCGACGCCGCGAGCTCCTCCGTCCAGATCATCTTCGACACGAGCGACGTGACCGTGCGGAGCGGCAGCGAGAACGTGCGCGCGAGGAGCTGGAGCGAGAGCGTGCTGTAGTGCGGCGCGTACGTGAAGAGGTACGTGCGGAGGCCCTCCTCCTGTATCCGCTTCGCGAGCATCTCCTTCACCGCCGCGCACTCGGGCATCAGGCTCCAGATCTTGATGCTCTGGATCAGGTCCCGGCACTTCTCCCACTCGCCGTTCTGCAGCGCCTTGCTCGCCTGCATGATGTGGTCGCGCGTGCTCTCGGGCGGGCCCGTGAACACCTGGCGGTCCGCGAAGTCGAGCAGCCGGCGGAACGGCTTCGAGATCACCTTGCGCCGCTGCTCCTCCGAGTCGATGCTGGCGAGCAGGGGGATCTCGACGAGCATGCTCGATACGAGGAACGCGGCCTCGAGCAGCTCGGTGTTGATGTGCATGTGGAACGGCAGCTGGCGCTGGCGCTCGGCCTTCTCCTGCTCGGGTGTGAGCACCTGGTATCTTTGCTGGTGTACGCCCTGAGCGAGGAGCTCCTTCACACGCTGGGTCGCGAAGATGTCTTGGAGCGTCGCCTGAGCCTCCTTGATGAGGCCACAACGGAACGCGCTGAGGCCAAGCTGGACGACTGTCCGGTTGTACAGGATCTGAGTCGCGACGTCGGCGTTGTGGATCGACTCCTGCAGGTGCGACATGAGAAGCATGTCGCGCGCGGTGTGGAAATCGTTGTGGAGGGCATAGTGGTAGATGTGGCAGAGCATGGCACGGGTGCGGAGAAGGGAGTTGCCAGACTTGTAGAGGTGGACGCAGAGGGAATGAATGAGGGAGGAAGTCTGGCCATCGGTGGAGAGGACCACAGAAGGCTTAATGTCGGACGCGGCGACCGTGGTCTCAAGCGCGTGTACAACAGCGTCGGGCTGTCCCATCCAGGTCAGACGTCAAACACACTTAACAAAGGGATGATGAGATATACCTTCGAGTAGATGTGCTCGAGACGGCGCATGATGACACGAGCAAGCGGGTCGACCTGCTTCGTCTTCTCATACAACGCCTGTGCGCGGCAGATGGTGCAATAGAGGACCTTCTCGTCCTTGAGCCTATCGACGTACTCCGTGCCGTGAGGGTCGATGTTCTGCAAGCTCTTCGTGAACTCGTCGTCCAAGCGGTCAACGAAGCTGATGACGCTGCCGCGGATGCGGACGACACCATCCTTCTCCGTCGCTGGAGAGCGCTCAAGGAGCTCGTCGTAGTCCTCCGTGATCTCCTGGATGGAGTACCCGGGCTCCTGTACGACGGTGGCGATGAGCTGGTCGACCTCCTTCTGTGCGGCGATCCAGAGGTCGATGGGCATATGCGTCGCGACAGACGAGTTGTAGTCGAACCGGGCCGCGATCAGCGCAAGAAGCACCCGGATGCGCTGGTAAGGCGTTACGGAGACCTCGAGGAGCTTCTCAAGGATGCGAATTTGCTCCATGCGATCCGTGTTCTGTCACCCCATTGGATCAGCATTACATTGAGAGGAGAACGCGTTCCGACGATCCTCACCTTCTTGCCACGGTTTTCCTGCACGACCTGCAGGTTCTTGAAGATGTTTTCTGGCGTGAACTGGATGCCCTTGCCACCCTTGCCCACGGTCGTGAACTCCTCATCGTCCTCCTCGTCCGCCTTCTTTGCCTTCTTCGCCTTAGCAGGCGCAGGGACGGCCTCCGGGGCGACCGTGGCCTGGTACTCGCGCTCAAACGCCTCGGGGTCCTACCATGCATATACATAAAATCAAAAATTCGGTCAGCAGTACGTCCTACAAACCCACACAAAGCCACGCAAGCGGGCGCCAGACAGACGCACCTCCTGGAAGCGCTTGAGCTCCTGCTCGTACTCCTTGCTGATCTTCTTGACCTTCTGCTTCATCGCGGTGAGCGCGCGCGCGTTGCTCGCGTTCATCTTTTTCTTGGACTCCTTGTCCTTCGCGACCGCCGCGTTGAGCGAGCCCTCGAGGTTCGCGAGCGTGCGGATGAAGAACGGCGGGACGGGCTCCGACACGTTCTGTTGCCGCTGCACCATCCGTACCAGCTTGTCGAACTCTGTAGACACATGCATAAATCCCAGCATATGAGATAATCATTTCGTTAGAACTCTCCGCTCCGGACGGAAGGAGGACGTCTCGTCAGATCATAAACAAAGAAGGATGCGCACCCGTCGAGATCGCAACCCAGTCGTTAATCTTGAGGGCATTGTCCATGACCTTGCCCGTCGCCTCCATCTCCTCCAGCCGCTTGTCTTTTGCGCTCTTCACCACCCGCTTCACGTCCTCGTCCGACTCCTCATCGGACGACGCGCCCTGGAGGAAGCGTCCTACACGGGGCTTCGCCGTCTCCCGCTCTTCGTCCTCATCCTCATCGCTCATCTCGCTCTCCTCCTCGGACGACGACTCGTCCGAGCTTGAATCTCCCTGCCTCTTCAAGAAACGGGACATGGCAGGCTTCGCCGCGGGTGTGGTAGTCTTCGGGGCCTCCTCGTCGCTGGACATGAGCTCCTCCTCCTCAGAGGACGAGCTCTCAGAATCGGAATCGCCGGCTTGACGGAAGAATCTGGACATGGTGTCGGCTTAGTTTTGATAGCAATCGACGAGAGAGGAAGCGTAGGATTGCCCGCGGCGAGGTTGTCGAGGTCGACGGTGTGCTTCAGCACTGCAGTGCGCTTCAGTACAAAAAATTAGGTTTCGGCGGGGCGTGAGTCGTGCTTATGTAACACTTCTATATCGGGTAAGTACGATACTGACCGCCTCTCAATTGAGCGCGCTTGTTTAAATGAAGTAAGTTCATTTGTTATAACTTCGACCTTCGACTATGTACAGCCAACGTCGAACATAGCCAGAGTCATAAGGGCCGCGCGGGTTATGCACTATACGATTTTTGGCATGCTAATGTCCGAAACGTACGAGAATGAGTGGTAAGAATAAGCTGTGCAGTATGTTACATGGTTGGTACACTATAAGGTTAGTCCGTGCAACCTCACATCCGGTCCTCAATGACTAAACGCTCCTTCATTTATGGCTTAATGGTGCGTAACACGGTACTTCTCGGCAAGATATCTGTACCATGAGTCAGTACGTGGGTCATGTCATAGCATCATCGAGATGAACCTACCCCTCGCCTGTCCAGAGAGTGAGAATACCAGCGGTCACTGCCGAGACAATCCGCCTGTCCCAATGGGGACGATCCCAGTTGATGTAAGAGAAGTATCCAACAGCACCGATGATTCCAGCGTTGACTACGAATACAGTTGAGTGATTTACTCGTCGGAATAGACGAACCCACAAACTACTCACGGACACCGAGCAGGCCACCGAGGACGCCGGGGCGGAGGATGTGCTCACGAGCATATCGGTAGAGTGCTGCGCCCTCTTTCTTCGCTTTCTCGGCTTCACGTTGACCGCGAGGTGTCTCGCGATACTTTTCGGCGGCGTATCCCTCTGCGCTCAGGAGCGTCAGAGCCGCGGCCACGGACGACGCGATAGCGCGGGCGTCGCGACGGAGGTGAGGCTTTGTGTAGTAGGTGTATGCGGCGCCACCAATCAACCCGAGGTTCACTGTAATGAGCGGTGATTAAGTCACGCGACATGGAATGGGGAATGCAGGCTACGTACGGAGGCCAAGAAGACCACCTGCAACGGCAGGCTGGAGAATGTAATGCTTGGCAGTGTTCCAGAGGTAGAAGCCCTCCTGCTCCGCTTCATGGAGGTAACGGCGAGGTCTGCCCTCACCCGCACCGGATGGTGCGCCAGGAGTGGGTATATCGGCAGGAATGTCCTGGACGGAAGTAGTGGTGGCGGGATGCTGCTTGAAGTCGGGGGCAACGACGTTTAGTTTTGCAGCATCTTCCGCGATGTTGTCTGCGGTCGGGGGCTCTGTGGTGAGGAGAGCGGGGTCGGGGTGGGGCTGGTTAACGAGGTTAGGGCCTTGCCAAGGAGGAGGGAGTCTGTGGGGGAAGACAATACCTGTTGAGAAGGAGGGGGAGCGTTCTGAGCGGCAACGGAAGCGTACGACATGGTGAAGGGATGAGAGCTGGTCTAGTACAAGCGACGAGGGCAGAAAGGAGGGAGCTGGAGACGAGGATGGCGACGTTGAGATGGGCGGGACTGGGCCAAGGCGGGGGTTTATGTAGGGAGGGACTATGACATCATAGGCACTCTACGTCAGACGAGCAGCCCGCCGCGTGAAAACGCGTCCTCCACCACAAACGCACAGGCGCCGGTGTAGAACGCTCTGCCCTCGACCAGCACCCGATCCTCTCCCGCCGCGCTTCCTACGAACGCACCGGCAGACCCGCCAGCTCCCGCAGACAGCAGCGAATCGAACCGGACGCGCTCTCCCTCGCCCAGCAGCCCCTTGGCCCGCGCAAGGGCTACCCGCGCAGACACTCCAGACCCGGTCGGCGACCTGTCAATCTGCTGGTCTGCAAAGAAGCAAACGCCCACCCTCCCATCGTCTAGCCCGCCCAGTCCTACCCAGCCCTCCCCCTCATCCACCACTATCACTCCATACAAATACTCCAGGTCGCTGTCCAACCCATGACCTCGGAACACCTCCTTCCGCTCGCCCACTAGCTCCTTGACAATGGCCGTCGCCGTGTCCAGTCTTCGCAAGTCAACACCCTCTTTGATGCGTTCGAAGCCCAGCTCCTTCTCGTCCACGATCGCGTAGAAAGCGCCCCCGTACGCGACGTCCACCAGGACAGATTCCTTTCCGGCTCGCCGCAATTCCGGCCATCGCAGCTCCTCCGGCACCGCTATACGAAGATTCGTTGCGGCCGCGAAGCTTCTAACGCTGATGAACCGCACTGCGCGTTCAGGGTCGGATACGACTCTATTTCCCTTGCGGACCGATGGGACCGTTACGTCCACTACCCCGCAAGGAGCGTGCAGGCGCAGATGACACTCCCTTTTGGCTTCGTCAAATCGGACTTGCTTGCGCCGCGGAAAGATGTCTTCATCCTCTGTATCGACCAGGAACCTGCCGAGCGCAATAGTGGCATGTCCGCACATGGTCGAGTACCCCTCTGTGCATATCAGGATGGACATCTATGCGCCAAAACAGACTTGGCATCGTTCTCACCATTGTGACAGAACAAGACGCCGACATCTGCCTCCCCACTGAGCGTACGCTCGGTTTCCGGTACGATGATTGCTCCATACATCTCTTTATGTCCCCGAGGTTCTCGCATCAGCCTGCATTTCTTGACCTCAGTCTGACTCGTCCATTTGAAGAGCAGTACACTGCGTTGATTTAGCACATACCTCTGGCGGATGTCATCGATCTTGTCCCTCGCGTAAGATCTCTTCTCCAAGAGAGTCTTTCCTTCTAGTTTCGGATAACCCCTCATAATGATTCTGGTAGGCTTCAGAAACATCCCTGCGTGATTAGACCTGCTGTACTATGAAAGATTACTCGCTGCACTTGACCTACCTCCCCTCCGGTATGCATCTCAACTGTCTTGATCACGGTCGTGCCATCTAAGGAGTACTCGCCCGACGATATCTGCGTGAAGACGTCCATCTAGAGATTGCACTCGGGACAACGATCAAGTTGAAGTTGTAACGCAATAGCTCACGAGTGCCCGTGGACGACGCTATGATTAGGCTGTGAATGTAAATAGATGCGATTACTACCTCCATTCAGTATGCATGCCAGTCATGTGGTTTCTGTAGATTATATCCTGCTGGTTGTAGTGCCTTCACCATATCGGTTTGCATTGGCATATACGTCGCATTATCCCCGATGACGTTTGGTCTGCACCAGCTGCCGCAGAACTGACGATGGACGATAGAGGACGACAGACTCCAGAGTGAACCGACTAAACCTGAAGCCAAGATGGAGGCGCCGGCAGGGCTGAGAGTGAGACGCCGAAACGCGACGCCGCGGTCACGTGTGCCGTAGAACGAACTTGCCGCGTGGTGGCGCGCTTGGACTTGCGTTCAGCCACGAGCGTCCGAGTTCTGCCATCTCCCAGTCATTGCTCTCCTCTCTCCCCGAACTAGTCTCCTTCCTCACATATCACCTCCGCACGCCTGCGTATCCTTAAACCTGACTTTACGAAAGACAGTACATGCCTGCAAAAGCCCCCTTAACATCGATTGAGGTCAGTCTTTGTCTCTCAACGCCCCACACGCCTCTAACTCGAGGCGCAGTGCACATCTCTCGCCCACCTCCACGACGAACTCGCCTCCGTGCAAGATGCGCTGGCGTGCACAGAGACAGAAGACACATGGGAGGTGATATCGCGTGCACTCTCCCGTCTCTCTGCGCTATGCAATGGGAACGCTTCCATCTACCCCGCTGACCTCGTCGCCGCCCTCCGAGCCTCCTCCCGCCCGATCAACAGCGCCCTCAACTCTGAACGGACGAGGCTGTCTGGTACGGCGACCGAGTCCATTGCAACGGCAGTAAACGCGCTCGGGCGTGCCTTTGAACCGCTAATCCCGCACTATCTTCCAACTCTCCTCACGCTCTGCACTCGCACGAACAAGGTGTTCGTCACGCGGGCGAAAGACTGCATCCACGCCGTCATCGAACATACGCAGAGTCCGTCTATCTTGCACTACCTTGGGGAGTCGACGAAGGACAAGTCGGTGTCGCTCCGCTTGGCGGCGGCGGAGGCCGTCGTGCTCTGCTTGAATAGCTTCAACCCGCCGGACTTGGAGCGGGAGTCGCGTGCGAAGGAGATCGAGGCGGTCATACGCGTGACGGCCGTGGACGCGAATGCGGACATCAGGAAGACGGCAAGGAAGATCTTCGATGCGTACAAGATACTCTTACCGGGGAGGGTGCAGAGGTGCGTGTTATGTCTGAGGCCTAGGGCATATGGATGTGTCTCTGACTGCATGGTAGCTTCACCGATCCCCTGACACCAACTATCCGCAAGTACCTGGATATCAAGAACACTGCTGCTACACGTTCCCAACCTCCTAGCCGCCCCACCTCCTCCCAGTCCGTCCGCTCCGGCAACAGCGAAACCCACGGCTCTTCCCATCCCACCACCTCCCGTAACCACCAGACCTCAACCACGGCTGCCGTTCGGCCAACGAAACACACTCGCACCGTGTCCACTGCCTCAACCACTGCCGCCAGGCGACCCGCACGCACGCCCACACCCGAGGTTGGTGCCGCCCCCATTACCGATGTAGCCTCGTCGCATGAGCCGGCGCGGCGGGTGCGTGAGGAACCCAAACGCGTCGGGCTAGCCAAGCTCGACATGCCCCCGCCGGACTACATCCCTACTCGGTCGGCAGACAGCGGCCCGCAACGACCGCTCTCCGCAACGGACCTATACTTCCCGCACCACGCTGCCCCGCCCGAACGGATCGCGTCGGGCCCGCAGCGGGTCGCGCTCGTGGACAGCATGCATCCGAGCAGTTCAGGCACGGCGGGACCCGTGCGTTCGGGCCCGTTCAGGCCGGTCATGCTCGCCGCTATGAAAGCCGGAGCGAGCTCGGGCGCGGGCACGGAAGACGGGGTGGAGAAGAAGGAGCGCGTCGTCGGCGGGGCGAGGCGCGTGCTGAGGCTCCCCGAGCCTACGGATCCTGCTCCGAGTGGGTCCGCCGCCACCACCGCCGCCGCTGCCCYTGGAGAGGAGAGAGAGAGGGAGAAGGAGAGGAGCGCGGCGTCGCGGCCGATCCGCCCGAGAGTCATCTCGACGAGCAAGTCTACCCCGGCCGTCCCGCTCCAGGCTGCGAGCGCGGCTGCGAAGGAACGGGAGGAGGCGCTCAGGGCGAAGAAGCTCGCGTCTTCGCAGGGCGCATCGGCCCGCGGTGCTGGTGCGACTGGTGCAGGATCGTCCACGGGCCCTGCGGCGACTGCGGCAAATTCGAGACATGCGAGAGCGGCTTCTGGGGGGTTGCATGCGATGACGGCGAGTGCGAAGGCGCGGGCGGCGGAGAGGGCGCAGGAGAAGGAGAAGGCTGTCGCGGCTGGTACCAAGTCGCGTGCGGCGCCGTCGTCGAAGGCTGCTGTCCCGCCTCGTCCGGGCATTGGCTCGACAGTGACGGTGCGCGAGAGAACTCGCGCAGTTTCGACGGCTAAGACCAGCTCCAGCTCCACCGGCACTGGTTCGAAGTCTAGCGCGAGGGATACCAAGGCACAGACTCAAAAGGCGGCAGAGGCGAAGTCCCGCTCGCGGGCGGGTACGCAGGAGCCTTCGAGGCCGCCGTCGAGGGCGCGGTGCGTCACCCCTGCTGAGGTGCCTCTGCCGGAGTCGCCCAAGGTGCAATACAAGGTGCTCGTTCTCGAGGAGGATGCCGCTCCTTGCGTTGTTCAGACAGAAGATGAGGAGCCTGTCGTTGAAGACGAAGAGCCCGCTCCTGAGTCGAAAGAAGACAAGGCCGAATTGCAGGGCGAGGTAGCAGAGACTGTGCCTGCTCCTGCGGACGTCCCTCTTCCCCCTTCTCGCTCCACATCCACATCCCCATCTTCATCGCCAGTTGTTGGACGGCCTTCTCCCACGCAAGTGCAATCCGAAGCAGGAGCATCACCCGAGATGGACGCTGCCGCCGCCGTTTCATGCGAAGACCTCATCAAATTCGACGAAACCGTGATCGACCCCAACGTCCTCGCGCCCGCTCTCACGACTATCACGAACCGACACTGTAGTGACGGCAGTATGTCTGTCAGTACTAACATATGTCTTGGTAGCCCCTGGGGGCCGACAAGTACCTGAGGCGCATCTGCAGTATATGTTGACTCAGCGCGTCTATGCTGCGGCACCCCACAGCCTAACAACCCGAACAGTAAGCCGCGTTTGGAAGGGAACCCTCATCCATACTCAACACTCACCGTATCTCGTTCCAGTTCTTGGAGTATTCGAAGGCCAACATCGCATTGTCCTAGATTCTCATATCGGTAGCGCTTCGCTACGATAACGCAAGCTTTTACGGCACGGAGCGTTGGCGCTGTATCTGCGATCTCGCGTTCCAAAATGGTCTCTCGGGCCGTTCCTACAGGGCCAGAGGTCTCTTTTTATGCAGTTGCCAAGGGTCGGAAACCCGGGATATATGTTGATTGGTGAGTATGAGCTCCGCAACAACCGATTGCATAAGCTGATCCACTTCATCTGATACACAGGGCGGACTGCAAAGCGCAGGTACTCAACTACTATGGTGCCAAGTACAAGAAGTGCGCAAGCCCATACCAAGCAAAGTCGTGGTTGGAGATTGTCGTCGACTCTGCCGCCGCAAACGAAGCCTTTGATGCATTTCTAGCACGGAATCCAGAGTACTCCGGGACGTCTTCTTTCGAGACGGAGAACCTATCAGCATCGGTGCCATTACCCACCTCGTCAGCTTCGGCACTTTCATATTCTGAAGTAGCGATGCCACGCCCCATCACGAAGTCAGCTTGTCCTTCAAATGCAGCTGTTCTTGCGGAGCTCGTCGCCACGCCCGTGAGGCCAGCTACTCCTGCGGACACTGTTTTGCGCTCGGACACGGTCTCCATAACAGAGACGAAACAAACCATTCTGTCGTCACTGATTCAGGCCAATCACCAAAACAAGGTCGATGAGCCTCTGATTGTATACTCCGATGGCGCGTGCAAGGGTAATGGCCAGCCAGGATCCGTCGCTGGTATTGGCGTATGGTGGGGTCCTGATCATCTATGGTACGTTGACATTGTGTCGTGGGGATACAGCAGTCTCATGAGGAACGCGCACAGGAACTTGAGCGAACGCTGCCCCGGTGGTCAAACGAATAACCGAGCCGAGCTCATCGTTAGTCGCCTTACATCCTCAGAACCGCCTTACATCCTAACCACTTGCGACATTGCAGGCGATCATTCGCGTTCTGGAGAATGCACCCATGGACCAGCGCGAACTCATCATCAAGACGGATTCTCACTACAGCATCAAGTGTTCGTCTCTCTGTTGCTCGCCGATAAGGGGCCCCGCTGAGAGAGGCTGCAACATTTGACAGGTCTTGAGACATGGCTGGACAACTGGAAGCGGAATGGATGGAAGAAGGCGAACGGCGGGCCCGTGAACAACGTAGCGCTCATCAAATATGCCGATATCATGCTACAGGAACGTCGCAACGTTGCGAAGCAGCAGGTGAGCATGATCTCGTGGAGTTCCTTGTAGTAAGTCGATAGTGACATTTTGATAGGTCAGATTTGTCAAGGTCAAGGGGCACTCTGGGGACGTTGGGAACGACGGTGCGGACCGACTGGCGGTCGCAGGTACTTCGTTGCCTGAGGTGCCGGAACGGGAATGGGATGACCTCATTGCCCAAGTCACTGCGCGTATGAGCATGCCTTCGCATCCAAGAGTGACGACGAGGCCCATAAATCCCCCTACGGCGATACCGTCACCATCCGTCATGGCTTCCCCCNAAGCCGGATGCGACCCTACAGGCAGCAAATCCGTCGCCGTTGCCGAGGCAGCGTTCCAAACCTACCGCGCCGCGTCCTGAAGACGAGACGCAGGAAGTCGCACATTCTCTAGATCCACGTCAACAAACCGACCAAGCAGACCCAAAGGCTGAGATTCCTCCGAACGAATGGGAGGTGAGCAGCGTCTGTTTGGTTTGAACGCGTATCTGCTGAGTTCTCTGTCTCTGGTTAGCTGTACGCTGCATGCACACTCTCCGACGATGACTTCTTACGTGAGATTGAAGAGATGGGATTGTGATAGGATAATACTTGGAGTACTTTCGAAGTTGTTAGGATGGGGCTAACGTGTTCAGCACACTTCATTGAATGATGTGGTAACAGCGTACAATCTCGGATGCAATGATCTGCGCCCCTTAGGTATGTTGCTCGGGGAATCGTGCCAATCAGGAGCCATGTCGAGAGCACGTTCATTGTCTAGATGTTATTAAGTACTTGTCACTGATAAGGAGGTGAGGTACACTTAGCGTAAACACGCCGATTCGTGGAAGCGCCGAGGACTGCGCCACTGCGTCCACTCTCATTCGCCGACTCGCAGTCGGCCTGCCGATGCGGATGCATCTAACCATAACAGAGATATCCGACTGGGACTGTCGCTGCACTCCTCCGCGGGAAGCAGCGCGGAATGGACTCGGACAGGCATGTTGCTTGTGACCTGATAAAAGGCTCGGCATACTAACCCCTAGCGTCGCGCGCTCACTTCTCGAGTCTCTACCACCATGTCCCTCGACATCATGCAATGCACTGCCAAAACTTTCACAGAGCCCCACGGCGAGCACCCGCGCGTCTTAAAGCACGTCTCCATAGAGGCGCGCCATCCAACAGAGGGCAGGGTCGGGTTGCTCACCGCGCTCCATATCGACCGCGAACAGTGCCGGGGCGACTTCTTCGGGATCATGGACGAGGAATCACAGGAGCTCTCAGACTTTGCGCTCACCCTGTTCGACAGGTTCGGACGTCTGAAGTCTGAGTTGGTCGAGAACGACTACCTGAAGGGTAGCGGAGTGTGGGGTCGAGAACTTGACCGCGGTCCCATTCTCTACGTCGAGGACATCCAGGTTCCAGAGAAGGTTCATTACCCTTCATCACCGCTACGAACATTTTTGGACTTACACTCGATACAGTTCAGGAGGAATGGAGTCGCGTCCTTCCTGCTACAGAATTTGGCCGAGTCGAACCTGGTGTCTGCGGGTACATTCTACTTCGCATGGCCAACCCCAACGATTCGCCCAGACAACGAAGACGAATGGAAGCAGCAACGCCATGCCGCCTTAGACCTCTTCCACAAGGTAAGTATAGCACCCAAACTGCTTCCCACTGGACTCGAAGCGGAACTCATGCGTATGCGCCTATAGAACCACTACCGTCGCGTTGGCAGGACGAGCTTCCTTTGCTATGCTCTTGATCCTGCTCACCCCTCTCGTGTAATCGCTATAGGAGACGATGTTGACAGCCACGTGAACGCCTTCCAAGGCGGCGGAGAACCAGTACCCACACAACAGGGCGCAGGACTCAGAATCCTCCCGGACGGGTCCTTCGCGTGGGGCGAGCACGCTGACCAGGACGTTAATGCAGCGAACGACGCGCCGTACCCGCTGCACTTCATGATGGAGGCGAAGAACCTCGGTATTCCCGTCAGAGACTTGCCAGGCGCTATTCGGGGCGCATATAGCCAGAACCCGGCAGCCGTACGCCAGAAAGATGACCGCGGCTTTACCCCCCTTCACGTTGCCGCCTACGCCGGTAATGCAGAAGCGGTTAGGGTACTTCTTGCCTTGCCTGAAACGAGCGGGATCGCCGAAGACATGCGCGGACGGGACAACGTCGCAGGTCGCACTCCGCTGGAACTTTGCGAGCAGAAGATGCGAGATATCAAGGAGTCGATGCAGACCTTGCTGGGTACCTGATCCGGCCACAGTAGCGACGCTCTTCGCGTCGTCTATACCCTCAAGCGCGCCATGGGCGAAGACATCCCGCTCACCGAGGACCAATACGTGGACCAAAGGCGTCTGGGGTGCACATGCGGGCAATGTACCGATGGTTGGCTTTCACCCAGGATGCGCTACAGACTGCTCTGTATGTTTCAAGTTCAACTCCTTCGTTGTCGATACTAACGAGGGCTACAGCCGAGGCCGAAATCACGTCGGATACCATGGATATGTCAACCTGGGGAATGGGTTCGTACGGATCCTTCACGTCCGATTTGGCCATTATGCGCCTCCCGGAAGAACTCCGTGAAGGGCGCATCACCAAGTCTTTCTACCTCGGCTACGCAGCCGTAGTCCGCGCCATCGCAAGTGTCCTCCAGCGACCCGGGGTGGCCGGCCTGCCGACTGCAGCCAATGTCGAGGGCCTGCTCCGCGGACAAGGAGCGCGCTTTTTCAACCAGGGCGGTCGGGTGGAGCATGCGATGGACTACGTCCTGCATTGCGCGCACGAGCAATCGCCGTACGGCGATGGGACTTGGGACCAAGACCGAGAGGACCTCGCGGCGGAGGGAGACCCCTCGTCTGTCGCATATGCTGCTATGCCGATGTGCGACAACGACTTGGACTTCGTCGGCGTTGCCCACGAAGTTGGGATCGTTGTAGACGGCGCACAGTTACCGAAGTAGTGCGTACTTCGGGAACGACTACGAAGATGAGGACGAAGACGACGATGAGGACATGGACGACGAAGAATGATGCATAGCGTCGATATACTGGACTCTGTCGCCGTTCGTAGTTCTCTGTATGTCGCCTGTTTGATGTGAGACTTCAATCTGAATCCCAAGAGGTGAGATGGGTGATAGTTATTATAGGTATATGATCGTCTGAATCCGTATTTCAGTAGCTCTATATCTCTACTTCTGCTTAATGATCGACACTGATTGATGAGGCTATCACCGTGAAAGTCAATCGCATAACTACGTATCCTCGAGGGATGGCATGAACTCACTGAACGCGCTGATCATGGCGCAATGAGCAGAAATCGAAGCACTTTGACACACGTACAATCTCCCTGTCCATGGATACGGCGACTGCACGCAGGAAATCCTGCGTCGCCGGACGCAACGCTTCACAAGCTCTGTCTCTTCCTCCCCTCCGACATGGTGCTCGACATCAGCAAATGCAAAACGACAATGCGCATTCAGGCCCACAATGTCTATCCGCGGATCTTGCACCACGTCTTCCTGGATGCGGTTCATCCGACGGAGGGAAAGGTCGGCTCAATAACCGCTTTTCACATCGACCGCGATCGATGCGCTCCGGGAGACTTTCTCGAGATCATGAGCAAGGGATTGGGAGAGTGCTCAGCGTTCGCGTTCGCTCTCTTCGATGGCTGCGGTCGCCTCAAAGCGAGGATCGTGGAAGACGAACACTCCAAGCGTAACGGCGTGTGGGGGCGAGAGCTGGATGGCGGCGCGATTTTGTATGTTCTAGACACCCAAGTTCCAGAGAAGGTACCGTCCACGGTAGAGCCGCGTTCATCTTCGCGCGCTGATTCCTCGTGCAGTTTGACTGGGGCGCAGTGACATCATTCTTGCTGCGTGCCCTGGCACGGTCGAAGCTTGCAATCCTGCGTACATTCTTCCTTGTATAGCCGATCCCTCTGATGTGCGACGCCGGGGGCGAAAGAAACGCATGGCGATGCCAGTGTGCGGACGTTCTCGATGTCTTTCGGAAGGTAGATGCTTCAGCGCTGCACGCGACTTAGCCAGCATTGAACTCACCACATCATTTAGAACCATTATCGTCGTGTCGGCAGAACAAACGTCCTTTGCTATGCTCCAGATCCTGCCCATCCCTCTCGTGCCCCGACCATGAGAACTCACGCCGGCTCGAGCCGTGTTCAGGGCGACAAAACGCAAAAGGCCGCGACGTACCCGTTACATTCTTTGATAGCAGCATTCGGCTTAGGCTTGCCCATGGCAGGGGAGGTGTTTGTGCAACAGGCGATACAAGGCGCGTATCTGCAAGACCCAACCTCCGTGCGAAAGAGAGACTGTCGCGGCTTCAGCCCCCTCCATGTGGCCTCCTACGCCGGCAACGTACTCGCGGCCAGGACGTTGCTGGGGTTGCCAGTTTTGAGCGGCATCGCGGAAGACGTGCGCGCGCGCGACAATGTCGATGGTCGCACTCCACTGGAGTTCTGCGAGGATACGATACGTGACAGCAGGGAGAAGGCGCAGATGACGGTTGATGCGGACGCCTGGACGGGGCACGACACGAACGTCCTACGCATCATATTCTTGCTCAAGAAAGCTGCAGGAGAATATATAGGGCTCACCGAGGATGAGTTCGTGGCACAGAGACGGTGGGGGTGTACGTGCGGCCAATGCACCGTTGGCTGGCTTTCGCCCAAGATGCGTTACCGGCTCTTCTGTACGTCCAGCATGAGTCCTTGGTACATGCGTCCTAACGAGTCCCAACAGGGCAAGCGAAGACGATGGCGGACGCCATTGACAGGGCCCGGCATGCACCTGAAGCTTTCCCGCTAGCATCCGACTGGCCAGCGCTGTCGCACATTCCACCAGAGATCCTCAAGAAAAGCTTGAAGTCCTTCTACCGAGACTACGCTGCCGTTATGCGTGTGATCTCTCGGGTTCTTGCGCGGCCCGGCAGTGCAGGGTTGCCCACCGCCGCGAACGTCTGTGCTGAACTCAACGGTATGGTGACAGGTTTCTTCGCGAACGGATGCGGAGCGAGGGATGTCATGGACTTCGTGCTGCATTCGGCGACGAAGCAGTCTCCGCGTGGGGACGGCACTTGGGATCAGCTCCAGGGAAGGTTGGCGACGGAGGGGCGTCCTGAAGCAGTTGCCTATGTTGGTATGCCGGCATGCGATAACGACCTGGACTTTGTGCGTGTGGCGAGAAGCTCGAGCTTGGTACGCAGAACCGCTATCGGTACAGGATGGATTGTGGCAGGCACAATGACCACGTCAGCGCGGATGACAATGAGGACCAAGATGAAGACCAAGATGAAGACCAAGACGAATGCGAGGACGAAGGTGAGGTCGAAGGCGAGGACGAGGATCAAGGCGAAGAAGTTCTAGACGAGCACCAAGAAGACAAAGGCGAGGACGCGGATGACGACGAAGCTGAGGATTGCGAGGATGGAGGCGAACAGGATCTGGATGAGAGGGAGAATGAGGATACGGATGCGTTTGAGGAACATGATGTGGATGTGAACATGGACGACGAAGATGACGAAGAAGAGGTCCGCGATAATGAGGGCGGGTACGACGGTGAAGATGAGGATGAGGATGAATGCATGGGCGGGTATGAGTAGGAGGTGACTTGGCCTTCGTATTGTGGAACGCGAAAAGAGCGTGGTGATCCTGGTGGACGGACTGAAATGGGTTGATACTGTAGCGAGGTTCTGTGACCCTGTGCTTCTCGTCTCTGGCGAAATAGCTGGTTCAGTGGTTCCGTATGCGAAATCAGTAAGGCCAGCCCGCATGACGATGTTGAATTCATACCAGAGGACGTCGAAGTCGTGAGAATGAGGGACTAAGTTGTTCAAGGAACATTCCATCCTGGGGCTTCTGCTGGTAGGTGTTCATGGTATGCCTTGAGCCGTATGACGTAGTCACATGGTATGAGTGTACGAAACTCTCGGACCGTTGCGGTGTCAGCTGCAAGGACGATGAATAGCAACCTGCATTGAAGAGGAATCTGACCAGTAGAAGATAACATGCGGAGTATTGAAGATGAATGCAGCGACGCTCGGCAGGCCACAGGCGACCCCCATTAGTTGCTCTCGCCACTACCATTCACCTCCAAAACCTACATGCCCCTGCTAGCCATGCTTTCAACCGCATCCTACGTGCTTGCCCTCGCTCTCTGCAGCACAGCCCAAGCCAAGATCGACCGCCACGCGCTCGTAACGCGGTTCAACCCCGTGCGGACCGAGTCGAGCGCGAGCACCCCAATGCAAGTCGGGAACGGCCACTTCGCGTTCGGCGCCGACGTCACCGGCCTCCAGACGTTCCTCCCCTGGGCGACGATGTCCGAC
>JAPEVG010000447.1:0-21509 GCA_029747595.1 Trametes cubensis
GTGTAGAGAACGCTTGAGAACGTTGAGAAGGAGCGGCGTGTGCGCTTCGTTCTCGTAAGTTGCGGGCGCAGCGCTAGCGTGCGATGATGCCGTCTTCCATCTTCGAGCGCGGACGGTATCACGTTGGTCTCCTGGGTGAATTCGGCGACGGTCAACGTTATGCTATCAGGCGACGAAGCAGCGCTGGATGGTCGCGCGATGCGATCGGTCATGCTCTGGGGGAGGCACTGCATTGTGGATGCGCGCGTGTGAGAGGCTGCAGCACCGTTGACAGCGCGCCGTACAATGAATTTGATCGTGTCCATAGCCCGCAGATCCGCCGCTCAGAGCTCAGGGGCCAGGGCTGTTCAAGGCATGATTCATGACTGTTGACAACCCAAGACGATAGTCAGATCTCCGTAATCCCGGCGGAACTGTCTACACGAACTTGAAAGATTTCACTTTTGCATGATCATCTCTGTGAGCGCGCCAGTGGACAGAATAAGGGAACTCACGGGCTCTTACGGGGGACCGATAGGCTCGCCCGAGCCTGGCGAGCTCCGCGGTCTGTTACTACCCGTGGGCATACCGAAGTGCAAATTTGAAGGCCCTTGGAATGGAGATAGAGAGAGTAGATAGCGAGGTCGCCCACCGGTTCCGAGTCTGTGCCATAGGCTCATGTTTGGATAGCATTGGTACTTCGCTTGCCGAGGACAAAGTGGCGTCGATATACTTTGTGGCTTTAGTCTCTCAGGGACAGGGGCCTGGCTTTGGGGCGTTCCTGCAAGTTCTGATAAGTAGACGGCTCGAGACGTTGCGGGGAGATAAGCGTCGGCACTGGCAAGATACGCACCTCGTTTGCCCTCGCACTGGTACCACCCGGGTCCCGCAGCATGACAACTCCCGGCAATTTATAGAAGTTGTTTCTTGTGTGGTTTCGTTCTCGTTCTAATGAGCGAACGGTCAGGCCGTGCGTGGATGAATTCTCTGAACGGTCTGTCATCCATCGACTTGCAGGAAAGACAACATTCAGTAGCATGGAACGATGGTCCTCGCAAATCATTTGCAGCTTGACTGACGCCTATAACGCATGTGAAGATGCTACTACATTCTCCATGGCGAAAATCGGCTGGAGTCCGAGATGTTGCTGGTAGAAGTGACGCTGGATTTGTAGACGCCCGTCGTCCGATAGCAAACTACCACGGTTGCCATATGCGGAATATCTCTTCACACCTTGGTTCCGTCACATATTGGCGCTCTGAGGGAGACTCCCCGCCAAGCTAACTTTCGGACGACGGACACCATCGGTGCCGGTCAGCCCAGTGCTTTAATCAGCTGCAAAGTCAACGGCCTGGACGACTGGCGACCGACTCCATCACAACAACCAATCCTAGTAGACCTTCCTATCGAACTTCGCCATAAGTATGTATCTATTGCTGAAGAGCGCCAGGTGAGGCCAGGTAAGTATAAGTACGTGGTTTCGACTAGTACTATGGTTTGATCCCGAGCCGTCCAGTGTCCACCCTAGCAGCGCAAGAGTCCCAAGCATACTGCTATCGATCCAATGGCATCGATCCATTGCCAAGCGCTTGTGCGAATGGTCAAAGTTCATGCATGATCCGGAGCGGCGAAAAAACCATTTCTACGACCTAGGGAAGCTGACGGTGGGGCCGAGCGTAAGACCTCGTGAGCTACCTGAATTCCGTTACCCGTGCATATACAGCGAGATGCTTAGGTATATGGCATGTCCTATTTGCTGTTAGAATGCACTGATACTATCTATCGGACAGCAGCCGAGAGAGCGGACGTACTCTCCCGGCGCCGTAACTGTCTTGCTTCGAATAGGTGCATTGCTGAACTCTCTTGGGGCATGGAAGGGCCGGCTGTCCTCTATACGCCGTCTCAACGAATATGAACTCCGCAGAAATCGATTGAGCTGCGAGCATAAACATCTGGCCTGCGTTCCGCCACCACGACACACAGTCTCCCATCGGAATCCATCTATGACTACGTCGCCCACCGAGACCAAGAAGTCCGCCTCATTTGTTCAGGTAGATGAACTGAGGCTAGATCGTCGATTAGAATGCGACACGGAGACCGTGGCAAGCGATAACGCAGCCCTAGCGGCGCTGGGATACAAGCAGGAGTTCAAACGAGCATTTAGCTCACTAGAGGTGTTTGCTTTCAGCTTCAGTCTCGCTGGTATATTCCCCTCCATAGCGTGAGTCCACTGCATATCCTAGGATTGGTGCCGATCTTATATGCTGTGCGTTTCACAGAACTGTTTTGATCTTCGCTTTGCCATATGGCGGGCCTGTGTCCATGGTCTGGGGGGTAAGCATGAATCGGTTAACCTCAGTCACGGTGTGCTGCAGCTGATCGGACTGTGCAGTGGGCGATTGCTGTGTTCTTCATATTCTTCACTGGTCTAGCCCTCGCCGAGCTCGCATCATCTGCGCCAACCTCTGGCGGCCTGTACTATTGGACTTGGGATCTAGCGAGCCCGAGATGGAGGAATCTACTTTCGTGGGTCGTCGGTTGTGAGTATGCCTCTTTAATGCCTCTTGCCGGTACGTCTAGTACGATTGCTGACAAGAAAGCTGATCGCACAAGATACGAACTGCATGGGGCTTGTTGCCGGCTTCGCCTCAGTTGAATGGGGACTCGCTGTGCAGATTATGGCTGCGGTGACGATAGGCACGGACAACCGCTTCGTCCCTACAACCGCTCAGACGTTGTAAGCCTGTTGGTCCTCAGTTCTACAAGCTCGTGTGACTCACATCAGGCCAGTGCGGTGTATGTCGCGTTGCTCATCGTTCATGGTTTTCTCTCATCACTGGCGACCTCGGCAATCGCTCTACTGCAAACACTTTACGTCGCTGTCAACACCTTGTGAGTATGTGTGGCTTTGACTGTATACGGAGTAGCGACTAACGTTGGGCTCAATCACGTCTAGGTTGCCTCTCGCCGTTGTCATCGCAATGCCGATAGCTACTCCCAAAGAATTCAAGAACACGGCTTCGTACGCGTTCGGCGCGTTCACAACATGTGCGTTCTAGGAAAAAGACGTGGCCAGTATAGATCGTCCTAAATCTACTTCCTTCAGCCAGGGCGGAAAGTGGATGGCCGGATGGGTTCGCCTTTGTGCTTAGCTTTCTCGCACCGCTCTATGTCATATGTAAGTGATATACTCCTCAACCGTGTCCTTGTGCAGCGTTCACTGATTGAATCACATATAGCGGGCTTCGAGTCATCTATCCATATGAGTGAAGAGGCCCACAATGCTCGCACTGCTGTTCCGTGGGCGATCGTGCGTACAGTTGGCATATCCAGCCTAATAGGATGGGGTAAGCAATTTCAGAGTGCTAAGGGGGGCCAACGTGCTAACGTTTCAGTGGACAGTGGTAAACGTCGTATTCGCATTTTGCATGGGCACCGACCTGCAGAGCATTATTGATGACCCGATAGGACAGCCAACAGCTACCGTGGGTTCTCCTCTCTCCTCTCCCGGTGTCGTCGCGGCTGATAAGCCCTGTGAAGATATTCTTCAACAGCTTCGGGCGCAATGGCACGCTAGCGTTATGGTCCATGGTAGCTTTCGCTCAGTAAGTCCTAGCAATAGCCCCCGGAAGCCGAATATCTGAGCTTCGCCCACCATTGCTGTCGTCGTGTTGCCGTTAGGTTCATGGTAGGAGCGAACGGGGTAGGTCATATCCACCATGGAAACATCATATAAGTGCTAACCAAGTCGCTAGCTCACAGTGGCGTCTCGTCAAATGTTCGCCTTCGCGCGGGACCGCGGCCTGCCCTTCTCCGGGATTATCTACCGCATGAACAAGCGCACGCAGACGCCTGTCAACGCCGTCTGGGCCTCCGCATTCGTCTCATTCCTCCTTGGGCTGCTCGTATTCGCAGGCCCAACGACGTACTCCGCGATCTTCACGATCGCGCTCGCCGGGCAGTACACAGCGTTCGCCATACCGATGGCGTGCCGATTCTTGGGCGGGCAGAAATGGGTCCCAGGGCCATTTACGCTCGGCCGCTTCGTACGTAGTCGTTTCAATACTTTGGTATGCCGGCACGAGTTCGCTCATTAAATCGCAGGGACTACCTGTCACGATCATCGCGATCATGTGGATGACCTTTGCTATGGTCATCCTCGCCTTCCCGGCTCGACCGGGTCCAACCGCGGAGTCGATGAACTACATGGTTGTCGTTTACTGTGGGTGGATTGGCCTGTGCTTGATCTATTACTACTTTCCTGTGTACGGCGGCGCGCATTGGTTCCGTGGCCCGCAGAAGACGCTGCAGGATAGAGATCAGGTAGAAGTCGGGCGTGGGTCGGCGTAAGTCCAGCCTTGAGGTGCGCTGCGGTACGAGTAGGTTCAGCTTTCTCACTTCAATCCATGTTCGAATTTTCACCTGATTCGCTTTCTGTTTTCGATTGTACAGGATGCCGCCGTTCCGGAGTTGGTGTCAGTAGGTGAAGCTGTTCATGCGGCTGTGTGTTATAGCTACATGAGGCGGAATTCCGTCTCGCACGAGAAAACGGCCTAGCCTTTGAGTATCTGCTGCGTGGAACTACTCATAAAACCGGTATCGTGGCAAAATTCCGCTGGAGCGCACTGATTTCTTTCCAGAAATGGACGCCTGTCGGATTCTCAACTACAACGGTTGCCAATTAAGGAACGCCTCACATTGACACTCCGATCAGCGAAAGCTGGGACGCGGACAAGTCGTTGGCTGCAACGTTTGCACAGTGCAGACCATCCCCCAAGATCGCATAACGTATGTCAAGTCATTTGCTCTGCTATCTGTATGAACGACGAACGTGCAACTGTCAAAGCTGGTATGCTGCGTATCAGTACATTCCCCCAGGAAGCCGGTGAGGCCAGGTGATCAGGTTACAGCGTTATCAGCCCATACGCGACTCCACCACGAGCTTGAGAGGATCACTGACTCTCGCAGCAATTCGAACAAGGCGCCATCCAGTCACAGGCATCGGCGTTTGTTTGACCGATGGTCAAGCTTCGACTTGGAGCACCACTGTCGGTGCCAGGGCTTCGAGGTAGGGAAGTCGGCGGTCACGATGGACATACCTACCGCGGTGGGCATACGACCGTGGCCGAGTCAAGCGTCCGAATACCATTCGGAAAGCCCCATGCTTTTCTCGCGTCCCGCGTGGGTATGTAGTCTACCTCTTCTGCACCCCACGTTGTACTCACAATCAGTGTTCGTCGACAATCGAGAGAGTAGATAGCCTTATGGAGCCAATCGTTGCTTCTCTTAGACAGGAGCAATGATGAACTCTCTTGGACGTAGAAGACCCGACCGTTCTGAGTACACCGTCTGCACAAATATGAATGAGGCTGCAGTCGGCGTCCCGCGACGGCCTGCTATCGTGCGCTCGCGGCCTACTGCAGCTTTCATCAGATCAAGTCGTCGGCCATGGCTACACCACTTCAAGACACCAAGAAATCTACCTCGTCCGTCAATGTCAACGAACTAGGACTAGATCGACAACTAGCTTTTGATGCTGAGAGCGTATCGAGTGATAACGCAGCGCTAGCTAAGCTGGGCTACAAGCAGGAGTTCAGGCGAGCATTCGCCCCGCTCGAGGTGTTCGCCTTCAGTTTCAGCCTAGCCGGGATATTTCCGTCCCTCGCGTGAGTCTATGTCTCTAACTTTGAGTCTATCTCATCTCATATATATTGCAGTACTGTTTTAATTTTCTCACTGCCGTATGGCGGGCCCGTGACCATGGTCTGGGGTGTCAGTACTACCAGCTTTCACTCGAACTTCCTACGTCGTAGCTGATCTCTTGGAAGTGGGTGTTATGCACGTTTTTCATACTCTTCGAGGGCCTCGCGCTCGCGGAGCTCGCGTCTGCCGCACCGACCTCTGGTGGTCTGTACTATTGGACATGGGACTTGGCGAGCCCGAGGTGGAGGAAGTTGCTTGCGTGGATTGTCGCTTGTGAGTGTGGCCTCTAGTCTCGTGCGCCTGGGAGCGCTGACATGCGAATCGTGGCGCAAGATACGAACTCCCTGGGGCTCATCGCGGGGTTCGCTTCCGTCGAATGGGGACTCGCCGTGCAGATCATGGCTGCAGTGACCATAGGCACAAACAGTGCTTTCGTCCCAACGACTGCTCAGACGTTGTGAGCATTCCTCTAGTGGCCGGAGTGAGATTAATGCTAGTATGGCTGATGAGGTATAGCGCATTATTCGTCGCGCTGCTCATCGTCCATGGTTTCCTGTCATCCTTGGCGACCGCAGTCATTGCTCTGTTGCAAACGTTCTACGTCGCCATCAACACATTGTGAGTAAACCTCCATCATATAGATGAAGTAGCGTAATGGACGCTTAACTGGATGATCGTGACGTGCAGGTTGCCCATTGCTGTCATCATCGCGATGCCAATCGCTACTCCCAAGGAGTTCAAGAATACGGCCGCGTATACATTTGGCGCATTTACCACTTGTGCGTTGCAACCTGCGACTGACTGAGTACGTGTGGGCCTGATCCGCTCCCGTCAGCTAGAGAGCAGAGCGGATGGCCAGACGGATTCGCCTTTGTGCTCGGCCTGCTCGCGCCACTTTATGTCATCGGTACGGGAGGCGATCTCCGTCTGTCTGACTTTAAAACAACGACTCATGGTCGCATACAGCTGGATTCGAGTCCTCTATACACATGAGCGAAGAAGCTCACAACGCCCGTACTGCTGTTCCCTGGGCGATTGTTTGTACAGTCATTATCTCGAGCATAATCGGATGGGGTGAGCGACTATCCATAGCGATGCAACTAGAGTTCCTTCTAGAGGGCACGCTGACGTTCGTATGGGTAGTGGCCAATATCATCTTCGCGTTTTGCATGGGGACCGACCTGGATAGTATCATCGACAACCCGATAGGACAGCCAACAGCTACTGTGAGTTGATGTTTCCCCTGTTCATGTCTTGAAGGCTGATGACGCCTCGCGCGAAGATATTCTTCAATAGCTTTGGTCGCAATGGCACGCTGGCGCTATGGTCATTCGTGGTCTTCGCTCAGTGAGTCCTGGCTTCGGTATCCCGCGATGACATGACTGACTGGCGCACACTCTCCGATCACCGATATGATACTCTTTCGTCCTCTAGATTCATGGTAGGGGCGAATACAGTGAGCACTGTCTGTCCTCGGGTCCTTGCAGAATTGCTGACCATGCCGTCAGCTCACCGTAGCGTCCCGACAAATGTTCGCCTTCGCGCGCGACCGCGGTCTGCCCTTCTCCGGCCTCATCTACCGCATGAACAAGCGCACGCAGACGCCCGTCAACGCCGTCTGGGCCTCCGCGTTCGTCGCGTTCCTCCTCGGGCTGCTCGTTTTCGCCGGCCCGACGACGTACTCCGCGATTTTCACGATAGCCCTTGCCGGGCAGTATACGGCGTTCACTATACCGATGGCGAGTCGATTCTTGGGCGGGAAGAAGTGGATTCCAGGGCCGTTCTCGCTTGGCCGATATGTACGTCCTCCTCCTATCATCGCATCGCGGAGTGTTAGTGCACGATTGCTCACTCAGTTGGACGCAGGGGCTTCCTGTGACGATCGTCGCAATTGTGTGGATGGCCTTCTCTATGGCCATCCTCGCTTTCCCAGCTCGACCGGGGCCCAGTGCGGAGTCGATGAACTACATGGTCGTCGTCTACTGTGGGTGGATTGGCCTGTGCCTTGTCTACTACTACTTTCCGGTATATGGTGGGGCGCGTTGGTTCCATGGCCCACAGAAGACGCTGGAGGACGTGGGTGGGATCGGAGTCAGGCGTGGGTCGGATTGAGCTCCGTGTCAATGCACGTCGTAATGTGAGTACGTCAACCCGACTTGGTGCTTACCCCCGTAGTAACACTGGCTGCGATAGGCTTCTGCAAGGGGATGCTTGCACGATGTGGCTATCGCGAGACGCTTCGTCGCAAGACAAGCTCAACGCCAGCCCCTCGAGTATGCAACTCACTCACTTCGCGTACTTAGGGAGCGCACCCCGTTGTCTTAGCCCCCATTCTGTGTCGAGAATTGATACTAGAATGGTGAAGGTTTTGATGTGTGCCTCCAGGGCAGAACCGACCACACCACAGCGCCTTTTGAACGGGGACCCCAAATCTCTGCTCCGCTCGTGCTGGAATTTGGGAAAGCACAAGTCAGGTGGTCTCCGGACGATGCGCGCAGACGAGAATAGGCATCCCCATCGGGACACATTCCCTACCCAACGGATCTGCGAAATGTCGGGCTGGCTGCGGTCCGCCTCAAGTAGCTGGGCATATGGAAAGTGCGATCCACCCCAAGGAGGATCACGTAACTGCTTACGGCCGCACAACCCTCATCCCCTCGTGAGCCCTATGGCTGACATGGGCGATCTACAAAAGGTATATTGCTTCCTCGCCGGACGAGACGGGTCGAGCATCCCCAGACTCAGACGTCCGGCACCGTCCTGCGCACTACGAGCCCGTCTTCCACTTCTACTCACGAAGCACAGGTCTTCTCGTCCTCCCAGATCGCGCGATTACGATGTCCACGCCCTTCAGCCTCAACACGGAGTACAAATCATCGACCTCTTCTCGCTCTCGCGTCCAAGTCACCGAAGTTCCGGTCGGCCTTGCCAACGATCGACACGCAGAAGGCGACGACGCAGATGCAGACGGCGGCGGCAGCATCTCGAGCGACACCGCCGCGCTCGCGGCGCTGGGGTACAAGCAGGAGTTCAAGCGGGCGTTCACGCCGTTCGAGACGTTGAGCCTGAGCTTCACGACCATCGGGCTCTTCCCGTCCGTCGCGTACGTCTCTCACCTACTGYGAGTCCATCTGGAGTGACTGCTTCTGATCTTTTGTGTGGTTTGCCAGAACGACGCTCGTGTTCGCCCTCCCGAACGGGGGGCCGGTCGCGCTGGTATGGGGTGTAAGCATCCCGGGCCCGCCCCATCAGCAACTTGGCTTGTACTAGTAGCTGGTGGATCTCTACTATAGCGCCTGTGCTGATAATCGAACACCGCAGTGGGCGATATGCACGTTCTTCCTCATGTTCGTCGCGCTCGCGCTCTCCGAGCTCGGCAGCGCGGCGCCGACGTCCGGGGGCCTGTACTACTGGACGTGGGACCTGGCGAGCGCGCGCTGGCGCAGGGTCCTCGCGTGGCTCGTCGGCTGTGAGTATTCCTCCCTCCCTTTCCTCCCTTTCCTCCCCTCCCAAGTCTCGTCACGTTGGATACAAGTAGGCGTGAGCGGGAGTGCTGACGCGGACGTCGGACGGGGATGGGCGCAGATACGAACTCGATGGGCCTCATCGCGGGCTTCGCGTCCCTCGACTGGGGCTGCGCGGTGCAGATCATGGCCGCAGCGTCGATCGGCACCAGTGGCTTCGTGCCCACGACCGCCAACACTTTGTAAGTCCTCCGTTCACTCAGGCTGTTCATCGTTCAACCCGACTATGCTTCCGCCATCTTTCCCCGCTGGGCTGTTGTGTGTCCACAGTGTGATTGCTGACAGTGATACGTTGCATGAATTCGATTGTCGTTTGCAGTGCGGTGTTCGTCGCGCTGATATGCGTGCAGGGCTTCTTGTCCTCGATGGCCACCCCGGTCCTCGCGCGCCTGCAGGGGCTGTACGCGGCGCTCAACGTGTTGTGAGTATGCCTGCTGTATATGTATATTTGTGTGACGACGGAACGGACCGTGCACCTCTGCACACAGGCTCCCTCTCGCGGTCATCATAGCGTTGCCTGCAGCGACCCCCAAGGAGTTCCGGAACACCGCTTCTTACGTGTTCAGCGGGTTCGAGAATCGTGCGTAGAAGCCCTTTCGCCTCCTTTCAATCTTTGCCTGTGAGGCCGCAAGCCCACCTCTAGACCACTCACAAGAATTGCGCCTCAACAGTGAACGGATGGCCAGACGGTTTCGCGTTCGTCCTCAGCTTCCTCGCACCGCTCTTCGTCATAGGTGCGCCGCCGTCCCTGTCCTAGCACGTCACCGGTTACCACTGCTCGCTCGCTGACATATGTTACTGTACCTACCCCACACGCACGCTCTGCGACGCAGCCGGGTTCGACTCCCCGGTGCACATCAGCGAGGAGGCGCACAACGCCCGCACGGCCGTGCCCTTAGCGATCACGGGCGCGGTCGCGTCNGGGGGGAGTCTTAGGCTGGAGTACGTCCGAGTCGTTTCGGAGCTCTCTTCGGACGCTGTGAGGCCCAGTCGGAGGCTGACGTTCATTGCGTTCGTTCAGTCGTGGTGCTAGTGATAGCGTTCTACATGGGCTCGGATATCGAAGGCGTCCTTGCGAACCCTATAGGACAGCCGATGGCCACCGTGCGTCCCACCACCACCAGGCTTGCGCTTGAGCTTGATGAACCGCGAGCTTCGGAAAACGTTGTTCGGTGATGCTTACTGCGAAGTTTTGGCAGATCCTCTTCAATAGCTTCGGACGGGACGGGACGTTGGCGGTGTGGTCCGTGATCGTGTTCGTGCAGTACGTCTCGTCACCCTTCTGCTCTTCTACGTGATGATGGCATTCTGAGATCGACTCTCTGACGCTCGGTTGGTCGCAGGTTCTTGATGGGTGCAAATGCGGTGTGTACCCTGGTTTCGACTGCAATCTCGAGCTGTAGTGCTGAACGCTGGACACTCGCGCCTCGCGCCACGCTAGCTCATGGTCGCGTCGCGGCAGCTGTTCGCCTTCGCGCGGGACCGCGCCGCACCGTTCTCGCGATTCATATACCGAGTCAACAGGCGAACGGGGACGCCAGTGAACGCGGTGTGGTGTTGTGCGTTTGTCGCGCTCCTTCTTGGTCTCCTGGTCTTCGCGGGTCCGGCGACATACTCTGCTATTTTTGGGGTCGCGCTGCTCGGGCAGTACACGGCGTTCAGCATACCCATGGTGGCGCGACTTATGGGCGGGAAGAAGTGGCACCCAGGACCGTTCGATCTTGGACGCTTCGTACGTTATTGGATTCATCTGTGAGCGGATGGAACGTTGACCGATTGCGCGTTTACGCGCAGGGGCTTCCCGTGGCTATTCTGTCCGTGGTGTGGATGATCTTCTCCACCGTCATCCTGACATTTCCGACGTCGCCCAGCCCTGACAAGAATACGATGAACTACACGGTGGTCGTGTACTGCGGATGGGTGGGGATGTGCCTGGTGTACTACTACCTCCCGGTGTACGGCGGAGCGTGCTGGTTCGACGGGCCGCAGCGCACGGTGGAGGACTCGGAGACGGACAGTCCGTCTCTGTCTGGGACTTCTCCGGACGACGTGGGCACGCCGTGTTTGGACGAGAAGCAGGGTGCGTGAGGGGCGGATCGGACGGTGGGAGGAGATAGAAGGGATGAGTGAGTGCTGTGATCAAACCCAATGCGGTTCGCTGCCAAACTCTCCTCGCCGGACGTCAAGATTGTGTCAGGTGCTCTTCGCGTGATCGTCTGACGGATTGGCTGAAGCAGCGGTGGACGAGACAGCATGCGCTTCAAGTTTCTGGCCGTGGCTGGGTGTATGCTGCCATAACGACAAGGGGATGCTCGCAAAGTTGGAGAGGTAATGTCTGCACAGAACGGGCGACGCTTATCGGCGAGCATATCGAGCACTTGTGAATTGGACAGAACTCTCGTTTTCTTTGTTCACCGGACAGAGCAAGGGTTCTGCAATGTGCCCTTGACGTGAGAAGTCCGTCCCATTCCTCCGTCCTGCGACCATCCTCATAAGCACCCCTCGCATGGCTTTCCGTGACCTTTGCGTCGATCTGCAACCATGTCCACTACTAATACCCCTCAGAACGGGGTCAAGAACGGCAGCTCTCCCGCACAGGTTCAGGTGGCGGAACTCACAAAGCACGGCCAAGATGCATACGAAGCCGATAGCTTCACAAGCGATTCCGCATTTCTGGCAACCCTTGGGTACAAGCAGGAGTTCAAGCGCGCTTTCCGTCCCATCGAGGTCTTTGGCCTCAGCTTCAGCATTATAGGCATCCTACCGTCCATCGCGTGCGTCCACTTCGATTGCGTCCCCGACCAGATATTAATAGTGTTCATAGCTCTGTCATCGTATTCGCCATACCATATGGCGGCCCCGTGGCGCTGGTCTGGGGTGTGAGTTAAACAGTCCTTCAGTTCGCCTGAACGGCGCTCACCTTTTAGAGGGACACAGTGGGCGGTGTGCATGTTCTTTATCATGTTCATCGCCATGGCCCTGGCAGAGTTGGGTTCCGCCGCACCGACCTCCGGAGGCTTGTACTACTGGACATGGCATTACTCGTCACCGAGGTGGCGAAAGCTCTTATCGTGGCTCGTAGGATGTGAGTACCACTGCAACGTATGGTGCGTATATGCACATACCGATACACGTTTCTGCCCGCAGACTCCAACTCGATGGGCTTGATCTCCGGCGTCGCCTCTGTGGATTGGGGATGCGCCGTACAGCTCATGGCCGCCGTGTCTATCGGTACGAACCAGCAATTCGTTCCGACCACAGCCCAAACATTGTACGTACCGGCATAACATAGTCCATAGTCTGTGTGGATGCCATGGTACGTGGTAGAGTTGACGGTTACGCGTATGTGGCAGTGCCGTCTACGCAGCGATCCTAGTCTGTCAAGCGATGATGACGTCCCTGGCGACGTCCGTCGTCGCCCGTCTGCAAGGCGTCTTCGTCGTGCTCAACATCCTGTAAGTCGTCGGAGTCCGCTCGCTAGCGACTGGGATGGAGCTGAAATCGTGTTATCATTGTGATGTGATTTTTGAAGGCTCTGTCTGGCCGTCATCATCGCCGTGCCGGCTGCTACACCTGCAGAATTCAAGAACACGGCGTCGTACGCGTTCGGAGGGTTCGCCAATTGTACGTGGCGACTTCACGCGTCCTTCGTTTATCTGCAGATACCGATGCGATGACCACCGTTGTAGTCTACGCATGGCCAAACGGCTTCGCGTTCATCCTCAGCTTCCTCGCGCCGATGTGGACAGTCGGTGAGATACTGCGGGTGCACACCGTCATGCGAGTCTTATTCATCAGTGACACGGTGTTGTTCACGCAGGGGGCTTCGATGCGCCCGTACACATCAGCGAAGAGGCTTCCAACGCTCGGACTGTGGTCCCATGGGCGATCGTCAGCTCCGTCGGCATCGCTGGGCTGTTGGGATGGGGTGAGCAAACATTTGTCATTCGTTGTGCGCTCTGCCTGCGAAGAGAGTGTCTGACTGCTGTGAGCTACTCAGTGATCAACGTGGTCATCGCGTTCTATATGGGCACCGACCTCGAGGGAATCATGGCGAACCCCATAGGGCAGCCCATGGCTACCGTAAGTCGTGTCATAATTTGATCGCCACCGTGACACCGGAAGAGGAGCGCGAGAAGTTGACGCTGAACTTGAACGCGCAGATTCTGTTCAATAGCCTGGGAAGGAACGGGACGTTGGCGGTTTGGTCCATCGTAGCGTTAGTCCAGTACGTCGTCGCACTCTCCTATACTTCCTCGTCTGCTCGCTTGCTGAACGAAATGCTACCTGTATGCATCAGATTCATGATGGGCTCAAGCAGCGTAAGTCCCCCCTTCCCTCCACACCCCCACCCCCGCCCCCACGCCGTAGCCAGCCAACCCAGCGCACTAACCACCCTCCACCCTCCCCAGCTCACCACCGCCTCGCGGCAGATGTTCGCCTTCGCGCGGGACGGCGGGATGCCGCTCTCCGCCGCCATCTACCACGTCAACGCGCGCACGCGCACGCCCGTGAACGCCGTGTGGGCCTCCGCGCTCGTCGCGCTCGGGCTCGGGCTCCTCGCGTTCGGCGGGCCCGCCGCGAACTCGGCGATCTTCAGCCTGTCGATCGCCGGCCAGAACATGGCGTTTTCGATCCCGATTTTGTGCCGCTTCTTTNGGGGGGAGGGCGTGGGCGCCGGGGCCGTTCCAGTTGGGCCGCTTCGTAAGTCCAGTTTCCTCGGTGCAGGGCGGGATGCCTCCTCGATCGCCTATCATCTCTATAAGAGCGAAGCGTCCATGCTGACGGCCCTCTGCCTGTCGACTCGGTGGCGGCCACTCGTTGCGTAGTCCCTNCCCGGTGGCGCTGACCGCGGTGGTGTGGATGGTCTTCTCCACGACGATCACCGCGTTCCCGAGCGCGCCCGCGCCCGACGCGGGCGGGATGAACTACGAGGTCGTCGTGTTCGGCGCGTGGCTCGCGCTCTGCCTCGGGTACTTTTACGTGCCCGTCTATGGAGGCGTGCATTGGTTCAACGGGCCGGTGAGGACKATYGAGGGCGCGACGCCGGGYCCGCGTGTGGCGCGGCGGTCGCSCCGGGAGGCCTCAGGAGATGCAGATGGGGATGGGGATGGGAGGAAAGAGAGCCCGGACTTGGATGAGAAGCAGGGAGTGTGATGAGACATCTGAGCATCAGGGTTCGGGAGATGGAAGCTGGAAGCTGGAAGTTGGTGGACTTACTTGGTGAGTGCGCGTTCCAGTTCTTTCGAAGTTAAGAGGCCCGCGCAGCTTACCCAATACTCCTTGAACAGCGACGAGAGAGTGTACGAAGTACAATGTATACAATACGGATGCTACGCATTGCCGGCGATTCTCTAGCAATGAAAGAGCGCCGTAGCCAATAGCAGAGGATACGAGCATGGGTCTGCAGAAGCGCACCACCTGGCAGGTGACCGCGTTTTGATATCCTGCCCCAAGGCCTCCAACATACTGCAAGTTCCCTATCGCCGCAGGCTCCCAAAATACCAGTGCTACCATCAGACTTGCCGTGAGCCGCTACGATAGAAGAAAGGGATTTGCGCGCACCGGATCCTTATCGCGAAGCGTGCAGAGACGCGGTCGGAACTCTGCTGCCCTCTGCGCTCGCCAGAGCGAAGGAGAGGGAAATCACGAAACGCGCTTGACGTGAGAGCACTAGGCTTCCGCTGTTCCGACGTGGGGGCTGAGGGCGGAGGGTGGAGGTGTCGTGACGACGGCTCGTGCATGAGCAYRMRTWGMMKAASKAGMCKKACGCAGTCCGARRCCTCAYTGCGGAAGTGACCTCCGTNTCCCCGCTGCAACCTGTCCGTATCATGTMCTCCAGCCACTCGGACGMAAAGTTGAAAGCCGCCTCTCCGACCCTCGTGNCAAGTCTCCGAGATCGCACCAGGGAAGGACGCGGGGGCGCACCGTGACAGCGAGACGGAGAGCGTGGCGAGCGACACCGCAGTCCTCGCCTCGCTCGGGTACAAGCAGGAGTTCCGGCGCGCGTTCCACCCGGTCGAGGTGTTCGGGCTCAGCTTCAGCATCATCGGCCTCTTCCCGTCCATCGCGTGCGCACACCTCTCCCGTGCGCGGTAGTCGCGAGTCGCGCTGTTGGCTAACTTGATTCACGGTATGGTATATCGCCAATAGCTCTGTCCTCGTGTTCGCACTTCCGTATGGCGGGCCCGTCGCGCTCGTATGGGGTGTAAGTGGGTTTCAAGCTCGTTTCCACTAGACCGAGCGAGCCTGACCCGCGACAGTGGGCTATCTGCGCGTTCTTCCTCATGTTCGTGGGCATGGCGCTCGGCGAGCTCGGCTCGGCGGCGCCCACGTCTGGTGGCCTGTACTACTGGACGTGGACGTACGCGACGCCGCGGTGGAGGAAGGTCCTCTCCTGGGTCGTAGGATGTGAGTCGCAGCGTCCATTCCGACTCTCAGAAGCAAAAAGTTTGGAACTCATCGGCATACCGTGCGGACGCGTCGCGCCGCAGATTCCAACTCGATAGGCTTGATCGCGGGCGTGGCCTCGATCGACTGGGGCTGCGCGGTGCAGCTCATGGCTGCGGTTTCGATAGGGACGAATGAACGCTTCGTGCCGACGACGGGCCAGACGTAGTGAGTATGCGCCGGTGCACGCTGCAGACTTCCAAGTTCCTAGTGGTGGTGGAAGCAGTTCAAGTTCATGTACTGACGCAAGAGTGCGTGTGGCAGTGCAGTGTTTGCGGCGCTCTTGATGTGCCATGGCGTCGTGTCCTCTTTGGCGACGGCGGTGGTCGCGCGCCTCCAGGGCATTTTTGTCGTGCTGAACATACTGTGAGTTACGTTGCACATGTTGAGTGAATACCGATGGTTGATGAATACGTCGTGAATTGGTATGCAGCCTCTGTCTCGCGATCATCATCGCCTTGCCAGCTGCGACACCTGCAGAATTCAAGAACACCGCGTCCTATGCCTTTGGGGGCTTCGCCAACCGTACGTCCTACTGCGGAGTCAGTGGATCCAGACCGCTGATGCACTTTGTGACTGACTGTATAGTCTACGGATGGCCAAACGGCTTCGCGTTCATCCTTAGCTTCCTCGCGCCGCTCTGGACGATTGGTGCGTTTCTCGTCACAACTTCACAATTGTGCCCGGATGTCAGCTAAACCGACCCGGCGTAGGTGGCTTCGACGCGCCAGTACATATCAGCGAAGAGGCATCCAACGCTCGCACGGTCGTTCCGTGGGCGATCTTGAGCGCCGTGGGCATATCTGGGGTGCTTGGGTGGGGTAAGCGTGCCATTCGATTCGAAATGAGAGCGGACGTAGTGAACCGCATTCGCAGTCATCAACGTCGTCATCGCCTTCTACATGGGCACCGACTTGGAGAGCATCCTGCAGAACCCCATCGGACAGCCCATGGCTACGGTCAGTGCCAGTGCCATTCCCAGACATTCTCGTGAATATGTTTCTTATGAGTCGCCGCTGTAGATTCTGTTCAATAGCTTGGGTAGGAGCGGTACTCTGGCCGTTTGGTCCATCGTGGTCTTCGTTCAGTATGTCTCCGTCATTCGTCTCGAGCGCGTTCAAAACTCACCTCAGATCCAGGTTCCTGATGGGATCGAGCAGCGTAAGCGTCACCACCTTCCTAACCCCTCATCGCCACACGCAAAACACTGATCAATACATCCACAGCTGACAGCAGCCTCCCGCCAAACGTTCGCCTTCGCACGCGACGGCGCACTGCCCTTCTCGCGCTTCGTCTACCACGTCAACACGCGCACGCGCACGCCCGTGCACGCCGTCTGGGCGTCCGCCTTCGTTGCGCTCCTCCTCGGGCTCCTCGCGTTCGCCGGCCCGACTGCGAACTCAGCCATCTTCAGCCTCGCGATCGCGGGCCAGTACACGGCGTTCACCATCCCGATCGTGAGCCGCTTCTTGGGCGGGAGAGAGTGGGTCCCTGGCCCGTTCTCACTCGGGCGTTTCGTAAGCCACAGTTCTTCCTTTACACCGAGAGCGGAGGGCTGAACTTTGGACACCTGCTCCTTCGCAGTCTCTCCCTGTGGCAGTGGTCGCGGTGGCGTGGATGGTGTTCTCGTTCGTCATCCTCGCGTTCCCCACCGCGCCCGGGCCCGACGCGGACGGGATGAACTACATGATCGTCGTGTTCGGGGCGTGGATCGTGCTGTGCCTCGTCTACTTCTACTTCCCCGTGTACGGCGGGGTGCACTGGTTCAACGGCCCGCAGATCACCCTCGAGGAGGCGCAGCGTGCGGGGCTGCGTATCGCTCCGGTGCCGGGTGCGGAGGTTGAAGGCGTGGGGAGGAGTAGTGCGTCTTCGTCGGATGAGAAGCACGATGCTTGAGTGAACGGAGCTGGGTGTGTGAGGTTTCGGTTTGTACGTTATGAGTAGGTGAGTAGGTCTTGCCAAATTCTGCGGCTGAGCTTGATGTTCACAGAGAGACAGGGTATGATCGTAGTGAGAGGGCAGCTTGGAGACGTCCCTGGGAGCCTTCCATGCGGAATAACTCAAGGTAGGAGTGCACTGCTATCAGCGACATAGCCGAGAGCCTGCGACCCCACCGGCTCCCGAATGCACTGCGCCCATGCGCCCACAGCCGTCGGTAGAGGATATGTACACCGCCAAATGTAAAGATGAACGAATAGGACAATACTACCCCTCAGTCCGGATTTCAGTTGGCGACACCCGCACCGATATGGGTGCACAGACCCACGTTCGTGTCGTTGCGAGCTGCGGAGGGTGCTGGATGTCGAGCCTTACGTAGGGCATGAGTAACCAGGAGCAACGGTACGCGTCGCGTCCCCGCCCATGAGGCATCACTTCCTGTCATAGTCGACCAGGGTCGGCCATATGGAGTCAAGTACGGTGCTTTGCAGCCCCGGGTCGAGTATCGCGCGGCTCGACATCTTGAATGGGAGTTTTGCACGACAATGGCAGGCCAGTGTTTGTGGTATGGTGTCCGGCAATGACCAACCGCCGCATGGAGATTATAGATGTCGCTAGAGTCTAGACGGCGGCACATTTGAACTTGCAGCCGCACGCGTGGCCTTCAGAGAACAGGATGAAGTTGTGTTATGTTGTAGGTGCCTATATGTGTACATCGAGATTCAATATCCAAACCCGCTGCTGTGCCGACGAGATAGACGAGATCGACCTCCTCCTGCACGATTCCGGTATAGCATAGCATCGCCTATTACACCGCGTACCCGCTAGCGCGATGGGGCTGCCCAGTGCCAATGTCATGTTCTTTCCATATCCGCGGACTGAGCATGCGCCGCGGCGTCGGCTCGAGAACGCTCTTGCGTCATCGTTGGCGGGTCGTTCGCCAGTGGTAGTTTATCAGAAGTACTCGATGAGCTTCCTGACCGTCTCCTCTTCATTCTCACCCTCCATGAACTTCTCCATGGTCTATATGAAGGATATGGGATGGGTACCGGACGCCCATAACGATAAGAAAGCGAGATCCACGAACCTCGTTGACGCTAATATACGCGTCCGCAAACTCCGTCCCAAGCACGCCCTTCATCACCTCATCCGCCGCCAGCGCCTTCCTCGCCGCCGCGATATCGCCCGGCAACCGCGTCGGGTTCGCCAGCCCGACCTNCCCCTCTCTCCCGCTCGCTCATCAGCGCGACCGGCTTCGCGCAGTCTCCCACCGTCAACAACGCGSCCCCCTTTGATACCCTGCAAGCCCGCGCCGACGATCGCGGCAATCGCCAGGTGCGGCGTCGCCGTCGCGTCGACGCACTTGAGCTCAAAGTGGTGGTGGCCCTGCGGGCCGCACAGCCGCACGGGCGCCTCCCGCGGTTGTACGTCCCCAAGAGGCCGTACGGTGCCCCCGGCCCACGAGTCGCCCCGTCGAGCATGCGCGCGTAGGACGCCGCGGTCNGGGAGCGTGAGCGCACAGACGGCGGGCAGGTGCGTGAGTATGCCTGAAAGGAAGGAGCGCTCGAGGGCGGTGAGCGTGGGCGCGAGCGAGGCGTCGGCGGCGCGCGGCSCGGGGTCGGGGCCGTGCACGGAGATGTGGGTGTGCGCGCCGCTGCCGCCTGGGAGCGCGGAGATGTGCAAGGGCGAAGGGGGGAGGGATGGGAAAGGTCGAGGGTGCGGAGTGAATGGGCTGTCAGTGGGATCGGGCGAAAGCAGACCGGGGCGGCGGGACGTACACGAGTCGCTGTGAAGACGCGGCGCAAAGGTGGCGCGAAGGCCGTGCTTGTTCGCGATGTTGTATATCGTCTCGCGCGTGAAGACGAGCGCGTCGGCCGCCTCGAGCGGGGAGAGCGGRCCTGTGATCACCTCGTACTATTGCGCGCGAGACAGATCGCGCGAAAGCCATTCACGAGGCGCGCATTTCAGCATTTCCGCACGTTGATCACCGGTGCAGCGAGAAGACCGCAGAAGGAGAGGATGAGCAGGGAAGATGATTGRGAAGTCGGGCGTGGGCACAGCGCGAGTATTCTGAGCGCGCGAACGGGACAGAAAGAAGGACAGCGCTCACCTGTCCTGGCGCAGCTTCGGCGTGGTACATCTGGAGCTCGATGCCAGCTCCGAGGAGGCAATTCGCGATCTCCTCGAGCACCGCGGTCTCTACGCTGCCTGTGCGCGTCTTGGCCGAGCACGACCAATCCGCGGAGTTGACGTAGACGGGCGCGGGCGACGTCTGGCTCACGAGGATGAACTCTGACTCAACGCCGACGAGGAAGGACACGCCCGCCTTCTCCTGTGCCTCCCTGGAACGCAATCAGCTTCGCGATCCTCTCCGGGTGCAATTGGCGATAGACACGAAGACACGAAGGGGGGCGCTCGGGAAMGCGGAAGGAAGCGGAAGAGGTGGGARGARGTGGTGGAAGGAGGAAGATCGCCTTACCGAACCAGCCTMTGYAGAATCGTGCGTGGGCAGAGGTCGACGGTGAGCCCCTTCGTAGGGTGCGGCACCTTCTCCTGGAACCAGCCCATGACGGATGCATGACCAGGCGCGTACGTACACACGCGCCAGCTGCTAAGGTCGGGCACATAGAGGAACTCGCCGACTGCACCGAAGCCAGGGGCGATATTCAGACCGACGATGCCCAGGACGGCCTTGACGAGACCCACGCCCGCGCGCGAGTGCGGGTCCGAGAGAAGCTTGCGGAAGTAGCTCGTGGGCAGAACCCGGAAGCGGACGGTGTTGATGTAGTCGATCCACTGCACGCGCACGAACTGGATGTCCGGAGTGAGCAGCTCGGCGACGCTCCGCGCTGGCACGGGTGCGCCAGCTACTTCGGACTTGTAKAGCACGCCGTACGCAGAGGGTACGGTGTGGCTGCTAGTACTACTTGCGCTGAAGGACGACGCGGGTGCCATAGCTTCTGCTTCAGGGGTCGATCTGTCGATATCACTGTCAAATGCAGCGGCGGCGGAAAGATGCGTTGAGGGACAATGACAGAAGGAAGGAGGAACGGATGAGGATGGACGTTGTTTCTCAAGCCCTGCGCTCAAGTTCCAGGGCAAGTTTGTTCGCTGCACAGCTGCTTTATACCGAACGCCAGGGTCACGGAGAGTCCGGGACAACGATCAACGGCCGCTGCAGTATGCGCAAGCGAGGAGCGTGGTCTCTAGCCGTTAATRTTNGCTTCCATTTCGCCTACGCACAGCAGTCGCATACTTGTTACGTGTCGCGACATAACGTATCCGCCGTCGCGTGCTCAAGAGGACATACCTACTGRCCTCCTATATCGTCCACGGTACTCRGTCGATCCTATAGACGAAACGTTCGGAGGTTTGCCGACGTTTGAGTTGGACAGGGCGACCTGAATGCTGAATGCTTGATGCTTGGCGGGYCTGCGGAGAGAAGAGGACGACGGAGAAGCCGATATGCAGGTGACGACGGTGCGAGTCCGGTGAGGCTCGGTTAGTGCGGGATGGAGTAACGACGGCGATTATAGGTTTGAGGACGCAGCGTGCACACCACACYGGCGTGCGATGATGCTGCATGATATCCACAGCGCTTCAGCTTATCCTGGGATAGAGYCRGCCCTTATAAGGGGCCATCTCCGTTGATTGCGCTCCCCAGTAGCGTTCCGTTTCGCATGGCTGGACTGTGGATAGACAGCGACACTGCGGAAGATGATANNGNAGNGNCTGAGANGAGATGCGAACTGTGCTGCAGCAGCRCTAGCCTGCSAGCCAGAGGCCGGARAKMGARCCCATCATGATCAAAGAAGGCTTTGATAGCGTTTGACTAGCTTSYACTACAKTACMAGCGCCTATCTGYACTAACAACCATGTWGAGCTGTTTAGCGCCTTTCAGCAATCGACTACNNC
>JAPEVG010000448.1:0-26486 GCA_029747595.1 Trametes cubensis
CCCCTGGTTGGAGCGAGGAAGTAGTCCAGCAGTTGTGGACCCCGGACGAGCGGAAGAAAAACCATCGGCAGATCCGCATCCTCAGCTCTCCGTTCCTTTACCCGTTCATTCAAGCCATCAAGCCGTTCCCCGCCCTATGCGACGGCAACTCCGTCAACATAAAGTACTTCAACGATCTGCTCACACCGGCGACTGCAGGTTTCGGTCAGGTAACCATCTCACTACTTGCTTGAATGTCGACATTAAACTGAATTCTCTTGCACAGTTCTGGGTCCAGGCCATAGTCACGAAAGCCCGCGAGATGTGCTTTGTCGCCTCCGCCATACAAGGATGGCCCCGCCTCGACCATGACAACACCGCCGACCCAGATCTCGCCTACAAGGCAGACACCGTCAAGCGCTACATGGGGTGGCTGCAATACCGCCGACACGAGTACCTCGAGCGACGTGACAAGCTCCAGCCGGGCGTCCCCAACCCCGGCAGACAGGTTCCACCGAACAGGCTTCGCGGAATGCTTGGCGACTACTACGAGCTCTTCGACGAGTTTGCGGCGGCACATCACGCCGAAGACATCTGGCCGGTCGCGCTTTTCGACGAGATCGACGACATCTACAAAGATGTCATACGAAACAGATGGCATCTACTGGGCGGCGTCGCGCAGGACGACACAAATACACAGACCAAGACCGACGACGACGACGACGACGATGACGACGACGACGACGAGGAAGAAGACCCACAGCAGCGGCAAGTTTGCGTAGCACGGCGAGCCAAACGCCAGGAGAGGCTCAAGAAGTTACAGGAACAGGAGCGACTCGCAAATCCACGCACATGGGACGAAGCCATTCAAGCGTACTACGTCCGCGTCGACGATGCCGTGAAGAAGCAATGGGCGCGTGCCAGACAGCGGACCAATGAACCTGCGCACAAGAAAATTTCCGACTGTCTTCAACAAATCGACGCGCGCTGGATTTAATACCTTGTTTTGTAAGTCAAACAAGGGTTAGACATAGGTTATGGCAAGGAATTGACAATTTGGACTGAACACAATCGGTGAAGAGGTCGTGTTTGTGCACTAATGGTGACGGTGATATCATTAAATAACTCGAACACGACCGCCAGGCCGGTCGTGTCGGTCAAATATTGACAGAATCTGAACCGATTGATCTCTCGATCTCCCACCCTCATATTTGTTTGAAGCGCAAGTAATAGACACATCCGATAAACGTATCTGAACACGACCGGTTAGCCGGTCGTGTACATGTACTCACCGAGGAACACTTCAGGACAGGGGTTGCTGAGACACGACCGGTTGACCGGTCGTGTAGACGTGATAATTTACAACATCCCTCATACAATTTGTATCTGAACACGACCGGTTGGCCGGTCATGTACATGTACTCACCCAGGAACAGTTCAGGTCAGGGGATGCTAAGACACGATCGGTTGGCCGGTCGTGTAGACGTAATAATTTACAATATCTCTCATCCAATTTCTATCAGACGAGAACATGGTAGCCGTGTATACGTAACTTGTGTAGCTATGATTCGTGTTATTTACCTTAAGTATTTGTAACTCACCCAAGGATTAGACACAGCGTGTGAACGACGAGCTGCATTCTGCATTAAACACAACCGGTTGACCGGTCGTGTTTGACCACTGAAGTCACTTCGATTGGACATGAGCGGCAGGCCGGTCGTGTTTCCGAGCTAAAGCCACAGTCATCTCGACCGAGCACACAAACACAATCAAAGGACCGGTCGTGTATACGCGCTTCGGTGTAATTGATACATACCACGCACACGATCGGTTGACCGGTCGTGTATGCACACCCCAGCGCTATTCACGCACAACACAAACCTAAGCCACCCACGCACTGGCCCTCGATCGACTAAGATCTCAGATGGAGCAGCACGTGACCGCATATAGACGCTCAAGGACTCTGAGATCTGCTTCTTACGCGCGTTCGTGCAGCCACAATCCTCCCGACTCGCTCTTTCTGCACTGACCTCTCGCTTGCCTGACGTCTTGCTTGTCTCACATTTTGCTTGCCTAACGCACACCACTCGAACGGCAGCAGAATCTCCCCCGGTACAAAATGCCACCCCACAACGCGGGCACTGGAGGTGCCAATACTAGAGGAGAAGAAGCGGCCGTCCCGGTGCGTCCACCCCCCCCCCCACTCTGCTACACTCACGCCGTACTAACGCCACTACTTACTGCAGCCCAAAAAGGTGAAGCCCCGCCCTGCCGCGCACCCAGCCACGGACGAGCAGGACGACGCTGAGACCGACACCCACAGCCCCGACGCCCTCCAGGATGAGACTGCGCGCGTACTCGCATCGCGCGGTAGTGCACAGACTCGACGCATGGAGCGAGAGGTGCGCGACCTCTTCCTCAGCTACGCCCTCGTCAACTTCCTGGAGCCTGGTCCTGTCGAGCTCCACTGGGGCAAGTACAACAACCGAGCGATTGACAAGGCCCACGTCAAATCGCTCCTGGACGACTTGTTGAACTAGACGCGCATTAGGCGCTGACTAATAGCAGGCTAGTAAGCGGGAATGGACACGAGGCTACCAGTCTCATGGAGAAAGTTCCAGATACTGTGGCTGAGGTACTACGTAGTATGACATCGTACTATACAGTATTACATTATAGCCTCTGTGTACATGTATATAAGACCGCTCTGTAGGAGCAGTCCAACAAGTCGCTCTTAACCTTCAATCCCTACGTGTGCCTCTATTCAGAGCTCTACAGGTAAGTGAGCTTGTGGGGCTTTCCACTGCGTAACAGCCCTGCTCAACAGGTTATGAGCCCTGGTTGATGCTCGGATCTGCGCCTGGCAAGGCTGCGATCCTGATGCTCCCAGCTCAGCTCAGCTGGTTGATGCCAAAGCCTGTGCCTGGCAAGGCCTGGCTGATGCGCACCCAGAGATACCTGGACATCGCCCTAATGGGGCTTGATGTCGCGGAGCACAGTGTGCGCCATGTTGGCTGCACCTTGTCCGCTAGAGCCTAGGGAGTGTTCAGCATTGCTGCCCTTGGCGCCGTCATGGCTGCCTTGTTGTGCGCATGGACAAATGCTGACATTCTGTCTCTACAGACTCCCTCAACGCCATCATGTCCAACTCGCTCACTCAGCTCGTTCCCGTCCTTGACGGTTCGAACTACCCTCAGTGGGTTGATCTGATGAAGGCTTACCTTCAGCAGCAGGAGGTTTGGCTCGTTGTTGAGCCTCCTGAGGGCATTGTTGCCCCTACCCTTGAGGAAGACGGTAGAAACCGGAGCGAAGTCGTCGCCTGGAATCAGATGATGATGAAGGCGATGGGCTGTATTCGCCTCCGGCTCAGCACCGAGGTGAGTAACCTTGTGAAAGACAAGGGGACTCCCAAGGAGCTGTGGAATGCCCTAAAGGACTTCTACGGGACTACCTCGTCGATGGGTGCCTATAGTTTCTATAAGGCCGCCACCAGTGTGCGCATCCCGTCGAATGAGCATCCCGGCCCTGCGATCGCTAAGATCCAAGGCAACCTCGACCAACTGAGCGGTGCGGGGATTAACATCCCTATGAACCTGCACGCCTTGATGATCTTGGACGCAGCACCGCCGCGGTATGAGACCGCAATTCAGCTCTGTCTTAACGACAATGAGCTAGCGGACCTGAGCACCAGCCATGCTCGGGAAGCACTTGTGGCTTCCTGGGAAGCGTCGGTGACAAAGGGTAACCGCAAAGTTGGCGAGGCGAAGAAGCTCAGCGCTGTAAAGCGCAAGGGCAAAGATCCTGCCTTCAAGCAGCAGCAGCAGCACCGCAACGGTGACTCGCAGCAGCAGCAGCAGAAGGGCAAGGGCAAAGCTCGGCGAGGGAAGCGTAAGGGTCAGAAGTCTTCGGACCACGACCACGCCCACCTTGCTTCTACCGCAGCCATCTCTGACGGTCCTACCACGACTGTCGATCCGCGTGCGCTTCTGCGCAAGCCTGTCCGAGTTAACGGCCCTGAGGGTGAGTCGAAGTATCCTACCCTTAAGCGTGCCTTCAACCTTGCTCGCGACCTCGACATCACGCCCAGTCCTGAGCGCATTCGCACTTTGGAAAGCGTGATTAACGTCAGCGACAAGGGGGAGGGTCCAAGCCAGATCGTCGAGATTGACTCGCACTCGGACAGCGCAGACAGTCACTCGTCGAAGCGGACTCGCCTTACCTTGGCTGAGCGCATCGACTGGACTGAAAGGGATGACGACGCGGAATCCACTGTCTCCTTCGGTTACGAAGATGACGACGTGGACATGGAGATCGCCAATGCGGCTGGTCTCTATGAGCAGTATGACGAGCAAGTGCGGTCAGTACTTCTCACTCTGCCCTACAGACAACACGCTGATGCGCTTCTTTCAGCAGCAACATGTAACAGCGTGGATGGATCTGCGGTAGCTAATTTGCGGAATCCTGTCTGTATTTCATCTGAACAATGTAGTCATTCTGTTTCATTCGCGGAATGCGCTCGTTGTAAGGGCAAGAGTAAGACTGACCAAAACTCTCAATGGATGCTCGACTCGGGTGCATCTCTCCATTTCACCAATGATATGGATGATTACATTGAGTATGCGCCGCTAAGTGAAGACATTGTCGTTCATACTGCGAATGGTGTTGCTTTTGTAAAGGGATCTGGGACTGTTCTTCTGAACTGTCCGCTACCATCTGGCGGTCACACGACAGTGCGCATCGCACCTGTCTACTTTATGCCAGACCTATCTATCCGCCTCCTCTCTATGGGAGAATTCCTTCAGAAAGGAATGCGAGTGAGCGGAAATGCTGAGAAAGTCAGCATCTTGCAAAAATCAGGAAAGCCATTCCTGGTTTTTCACCCACGCACTCCAAATGACACTGTTTACTGTGTCGAGTCGCTTCATGCGCGGGATGCAATGAGTATCTTTCTAACGGTCTGTAACCTTGATTATCAGACCATGCATCGTCGCTTGGGTCATCCTTCCAAGGATGTACTAAGGCATGCAAGGGAACACACCGCAGATTTCCCTACCATTGAGTTCCCCAAGGAGGAACCTCTATGCCGCGGATGTGCAGAAGGGAAGATGCCCTTACGGTCCTTCCCGCCATCTGTTCGACGTGCTTCTCGTCCTTTTGAGCTTATTCACTCAGACTTGAAGTCATTCCCCGTCGACTCATACCACAAATACAAGTATGCGATCATGTTTCTTGATGATCATACGTCGTATGCTTGGGCTGTGTGTCTGCGCTCTAAGGATGCTGCGCTCACAGCGACAAAACACTTCCTTGCCAACGTCGAGAATCAATTCAAGACGAAGGTACAGAAGTGGATGTCAGACGGTGGAGGAGAATACAAGTCCAAAGCTTTTGATGCATTGCTTAAGGACAAAGGCATAGAGATACTCCAGAGTGTTCCGCATCAGCCTCAGCAGAATGGCCGTGCTGAACGACTCATGAGAACTCTCTCAGACAAGGCTGAAGCTATGCGCTTTGATGCCTGTCTACCACAATCATGGTGGGAATTTGCGATTGAGCATGCCGTTCATGTGTATAACCGCACACCTTTACGCCGCTTGAAGTGGCGAACCCCTTATGAGGTGTTGAATGGCGAAGCTCCATCTATCAAACACTTACGTGTGTTTGGGTGTGGTGCCTATGTGCACTTACCGCCTGCAGTACGAACCAATAAGCTCTCGCCTAAGTCAGAACTTATGGTGTACATCGGGGTTGCCCCCGGTGGCCATGGCTTCAGGTTCATGCGGTCACCCAACAACATTATATTCACGTCGGCACATGCCTTGTTCGACGAGAAGATGTTCCCTAAATGTCCCACCAACCAGCGACGTCGTACCTCTCGGATTGATGATCCAGAGGACGAAAACCCATCAGACCATGAACCAACCGTTCCTTCAGGCTCTGATGATGACGATGAGCCACGTCATCCTCCCCACAAACCCTTTGAAAGGAGACAGGAGCAGGAGCATGACGATGCACCTGAAATGCCACCGTGTGTGCGCACTCCTAGTCCGCCGCCCCGTGTGCCGGAATTGCCGCCTACGCCTCAGAAGCCTAGGCGTGCAACACGTGAGCGGAGAGTACCAGTTCGCCCAGGCAATGTGTACGGAGAGTCACGGCATCCCGTACAACAATTCAAAGAGATTGAGAAGCAGGGGGAGTGGAAAAAGATTGTTGGTGAGCAGCCGGGTCGCTCCCGCGCCACTGGCAAGTCTCGGTCAGAATCTGTTCCCGGCAGTAGTTCTGCACCACCCGCTCCAAGCGACATTTAATACCTGTTTTTGTAAGTCAGGTAAGGGTTAGATGTAGGTTATGGCAAGATATTTTAGTTTCTCGTGCAACATGACCGGAGCACCGGTCATATTCATCCCATGCACTGATTACAAACAGCATTACATTTTAATTCTCTCCTATTGTTACGTGTTCAAAGGTAGCTAGCTTTGCACCGGACATGACCGGTTGGCCGGTCCTGATCACTCTGCAACGGACATGACCGGTAGACCGGTCCTGTCACTCCTTGCTGTTCCGCAACGCATGCTCATCACCATTGGTGTGCTCTTGCCAGCATCGTGAGGCATCTGCACTGACAATACTCATTAACACTCCCGCGTGCCTCCAGGAACATCATCCTCAAACTGCGCGCACTCAACAAACCAAACCGCGAACGGGTATGGTAAGTGGAGAAATGGGGCGCAATGAGCGTGCACATCGCGCTATGCAAGGGCAGGCTACGAGACCGTTTGACTTCCATGTTGATACCGAACCAGTGCGTGTTCATACGCGCGCAGGTATCATACACCAAGCATCGAGGCTCGCCACGCCCATGTTGTGGACAAATTTGAGTGGGTTGAGGGACCAGCGCTGGGTAAACGGACGACGCGGAGGTCCTCGGACATGATGTCGGACTCGTTCAGCCTGTGCACCGTGCGCGAATCAAGTCAGCTATCCAGACCTCGACATGTCTGCAGCCAAAGAAATCGCACCGCTTCAGAACGTTCCACAGGGCCTTCTCCAAATCAAGCGGGCCGTCACTCGGGCGAGCGAGGGTCAACGCTACTGGCCGGGACCGCGGAAAGCGCACGCGCTCGGCATGCTCTTGGGGTGAGATCGAGGTGGACGCAGGATTAACTTGAAAGTCAATGTCGAGCGCAGTCTGAGTGAGTGACGTGTCTCACTGAGGACAAGGAAGAGAGGGCAGAGGTTAGCAAGACACGACCAAGGGAAAGAGGGTGTATACGTACATTGGGTGTAGAAAGCAGGACCGCGCCTATTCTCTGATCCCCGCGCGAGTCTCCAGGTCCGCCACAGCAGCATTCTCGAGACGAGGCGCATCTGATCGTTCATCTCCAAGGCTCAGTACTATGGGCAGCCTCACAGAGAAGGGCGAGCGCCCTTGCACGCGCCATTTGGCTCCAAGTAGTCGATTGACGTCGTCGCGCGCTGTCCGATATCGCCAAAATCCACCGTCTGGTCACCGTTCCTCAGCAGCAGCAGCGGGTCGAACATCTGGAACATCTCGACAAACAACTGGTGGATCGTGCAGACGATCGCCTAGCCCCTGTGCGCAAGGCCGCGGAGGAAGCTTCTGATAGCCCACGCCCTCTGTGAGTCGAGACCGGACGTGGAGTCATCAAGGAAGATGAGCGGCGGCTTCGAAACGAGCTCGACCACGAACTTTATGCGCTCGACCCCTGGTGAGTTGACGACGGCGTCCGCTACACAACGTAGTGTTCAACAAAAACAAGTAAAGTTGCTGTCGAAAATCGTATGGTAAGCAACATGGCCTACTCGAGATAAATGTGAGAACATACCTTGCTGTGACCTTGAGCGGCCCGGGGGGTCTGGGCTCGAGGGAACGTGAACGTGCACAATACCGTCTGCTGCCTTTTGTGGGCTCTTGCTGCTGGGCTAGCTCTATGAAATCATGTCAGCATAGAGCGGTTACGTTATGAATGGATGGGGTTGCGCCGCCCTTGTTCGCTCCGAGATCTTGCTACGTGCTGAAAGAGATACTAGCGCGCCCGATGGCTCCTTGCATGGACAAGGCAGCCTGAGCTGAGTCGCTGCAGAGAGGAGGAAGCGTGCCTGTACTCCACCGCCACTTAATGGAATAAGCGCCTGTATCCACGTGGACTATGGATCTCTGAGGCAATCTGCGATGAGATCTCAGAGAAGACGTTCTCAGATTCGCTCGCCACCTTCCTCTACCGCTCTCTCGACCAGTACAACAGCACAACAAATCGTAGCGACCTCGCCGAAACTATGTCAAAAAGCAATTCAGGACCTGAAGGCGCCGCAGCCGGTCAAAAACAGGGTCTTCCGAAAGTACGTACAAAGCTGGCACTGACCGACGTTCTGACCCAGCTAACGCGGATCCAGCAGCCGAGAAAACCAGCTCCCCGCCCAGTAAAAACTAAGCTGGGAGCCACTACAAATGTGGACGATTCTACATCACGCACGCCTACCCCGAGCGGAGACAGCGACGACGCTGGCAACGTACCGAATCCCATGGAGCTGCAGGATGAGAACGCGCGCGGGTTTGCATCGCGCGGCAATGCTCAGACTCGCCGTATGGAACGCGAGGTCCGCGAGCTCTTCATCGGCTATGCACTCGTCAACGTTTTGGAGCCGGGCGCTGTCGAACTCCACTGGGGAAAATATAACAATCGCGCGGTCGACCCATCCCATGTCAATTCGCTCCTAGTCGATTTCCAGGGTAGCGACGGCATCGACACCTTCCGCAACCCATTCCCATGCCTCGTCGATGAGGCATGGGTCGAACCGCAGTCGCTTTCGAAGACCCTCGAGGACACGTCCCTTGTCAAGACCATCACTTGGACGAGTGCTGTGCGGCTCGGTCGCGTGGAGGTGCTCGGCGGCCGCCATCGTACCCAGGCTTTGGCTCAGTACGCGGAAATCCTCAAGAAGAAGCTCGCGACCGAGCTGAATAATCTGAGCAAGGCAGAGACAAAAGCGAAGGGCGCGGCGTCCGACAAAGTGAACGGTCTGGTGGCGGTTGTGAGCAGACTGGAGGACGAGATCAGGACGCTTGGCTTCATGGTGGCCGCATTTTACAAGCGCGGTGAGGTGTTGAATTGCTGTCATGTGCGTGTGCAATACTAATATCCCGTATACAGCTGGCTTTGAAGACACCCACGGCGAGTATCTGTCGATGAACGAAACGAAGCCGGCGCTCAGCATGACAGCAGCTGAACGCCTGTTCTCATGGGCTTCAAAAGCCGCACGCAAGGCCGAGGAGACCAGAACTACACAAGGACCACGCTCGCCCCAGTGGAGCGAGAACGTCATACAGTCACTGTGGAACCACGTCGAGCGCAAAAACAACCACCGGCTTATCCGCATCCTCAGTTCCCCTTTCCTATATCCCCTCGTACAGGCCATCACCCCCTTCCCATCGATGCGCGACGGCAAGACGGTCACCATCAAGCAATTCAACGACTTGCTTACACCCACGAACGCCGGCTTTGGACAGGTAAAGTCCGTGATTGATCCCTGGCAGCATTTGTACTAACAGTCCGTTCACAGTTCTGGGCACAGGTCCTAGTAACAAAGGCGAGTGAAATGCGGTTCATCGCCTCAAGCGTCGAGGGATGGCCGGCGCTCAATGACGACCACCTGGACGACCCGGATCGCAGCTACAAGATCGACACAATGAAAAAGTACCTCGGCTGGCTTCAGCACCGCCGGCACGAATTTCTTGTCCGCCACCAGAAGATTGACATCAACGTAGACAATCCGGGGCGGAGGGTAGCGTCCAACCGGCTCAAAAGTATGCTCGCCGACTACTCCGAGCTCATCGACGAGTTCATGGCTACAGCCGAGGTCGAAGATATTTGGCCGAGCTCATTGCTCGATGAAGTCGATTCGATCTACAAGGACGTCATCTCGGAGCGGTGGAGTCTGCTGCTGGCTCCCCAACACGCTGCCTCGGAGCTGCGCCCAGAGCAGACAGCCGAAGATCAATGCGAAGATGATCAAGATGAAGACCCTAAACAAAGGCAAATCCGGAGGGCACGAGAGGCGAAACGCAAGGAGCGATTGAAGAAGCAGCAAGAGCAAGAACGACTCGCCAACCCTCGCACCTGGGCGGACGCCGTCGAGGCCTACTATGCGCGGGTCGACGTCGCTGTCAGAAGAGAATGGACTCGAGCCAAGCAGCGAGCGACGGGATCAGCCAACAAGGCGTTATCAGCCTCTCTACAGGACGTTGAGACTCGCTGGGAATGGATGAAGACCGTGTGGATGAATGATCCGTACGGCGTGCCTCTCCCGCTACCGACCGCGGGCTTCATTACCGACCTCTTCGCCCAACTCTCGGAGATTCGCCAAGCTGTCAAATTTGTAAGTCATACTGAACCATTCTGCTCTTGGACGAGCTTTACCCAGGCTCGTCATGACCGGTTGCAGCTGCCAGACACGAACGGTCAACCGTTCGTGTCCGACAAGTCTGCACGGTAACACCTCAGGCCCGTCGCGAGCGGTTGCAACTGCGAGACACGACCGGTCAACCGTTCGTGTACGCGAAACCTGCATGGTCACACAGCTTCTCACAGCAGAACTAACTTTGTCAATCACAGATCTGTCGCACCGTACAGCCCATGGCTGATCTTATCTCGGCCGGCAAGGGCTCCTCCTGCTATGACCATTCAGCAACGCTTTGGGATTACGTCGAGGACAACCCTCTCGTTCAGTATCCCAAGAACATTCAAGCTGATGTATGTATCTTGATTTACCCCTGTGCCGTCTCTAACGCTTAGCCCCAGCTCCCTACGTGGCTCCTATCGCTGCTGCCAGAGATGAAGGTTCTCGAGGCTCTCCTGAAGCGGAGCAGTATCATGAGCAACAACACGCTATGGTCATCGCCGCTCTCTGCGTGGCAGAGGATGCACCCTGGGACGCTCGGCGCTGGGGAGTTTCTCAAGACGTTCAGCCCCGTCTTTGAAGGCTGGCAGGGCGACTTCGTTCCACACATCGACAAACTCACTCAATACCTGTTCTCGCATTACGAACTCGTCAACAAGGCCAGTAGAGGCAAAACAAAAGCCGGCGCAGCATCAGTATCGCGCGTCGACTTGAAGTACCTCCCGTTCAGCCCCCAAGCCCTGACAGACAACTACTTCTTGTACATCATCTCGCGCTCGAAGGTTGATTTCGGCATTTCTACAGTCAGCGCCAAACGCTCCTTCTCAGCCATGGGCGTGTGGGCCTTTGTGACGTATATCGCATATATGCGTGTCCACGGGAATATTTTCACCACGCCGACGGGAGCCCTCCTTCGCGACGAGCTTCATCGTCTCCTTGGCTTGTTTGCCATATCACCCTTCTCCCACAACCTCGTCGCAGAGGACTTGTATCACGACCATCCTCCTGTCCATGGGTGGGTCAACTGGGACCACGTACCGCTCGTTTTGGCAGCGGGTCTACAACGTTTTGATTGGATCGGTGAATCATTGTTTGAAGACATCGAAGATCATGACGACTTGCTCAGCACCACCTTGCGACGGAACGATTGGCACAAATCTCTGAGAAAACTCGTTGACACTGTGTTTGCCATGCCTGCAGCCCAGTACGACCCCCTGAACACGGAAGATCTTTCTGGTGAATCCACGCGCCTGTCAGGATGGGTGCAGGAGCCCTTGGATCGCCTGATTCAAGTACGCTATTGCTACTTCCCACCCGCTACACATGCTAACAGCCTCTTAGTCAATTGCGCTGAATATGCAGCGTCTCGAAATTCAGGCGGTCGTTGGCTATCCGACGGAAGATCGGCCAATTGTATTTGACCGAAACAACCTCGCGTTTGCCTTCCCCGCTGTCAAGGAGGCGGTGGTGGGTCCGATCCACGATGTCCACACGTCGCTCAATGACTGGGAAGACGATGACCCCATCCGCTTTGGCAAGTACATGCGCGCCATTTACAACGATAGCGGCGCTGCAGGCCTGGAAGATCCACTTTCCCAAGCCCCTCCACAATTGATCCAGGACGGCTGGCTCGATCTGCCTCCTCTCTCACCAGAGGACATTGCACGCCTCAAGGTAATGTGTAGTTATAGTTTCGCACTAACATCTGTATGCTGACTCTATTCGCAGTGCGAAGGGCACGACACAGATGCACCTATCAGCGAGCGGGGCGAGGCACCTCAACAGCCCCAACAACCCCGCCAGAAAAGTCCAGCTACGCATGTCTTGGAAGAACAGCCTCCGTCCGGCTCACAGGTTCCGATGGATGTCGATCTCACTCAGCCCTCTGACGTTGTGCCGACGCAACCTACGCCCCAGATGGACACATCCCTAGCAAGCCTGGGAGTAGACATATCGACAGCAAGTGCACAATCGTCCATCCTGAGTGACACCTCAAGTGTGCTTGCGGTCGCCGGCACTCAAACGAGTACCAGCCAGGGTGAACAAGGTACGATCCATATTGACATCTCTCATCACTTATGGCTTGGCTTCGAAGCCAACGCTCCATGAGCATTTGACGATTGCGTCCGCACACGACCGGAGGACCGGTTGTGTTCTGACTCAGTCATCGGTATTGAACTCTGCTGTAATGGGGCTTCGAGCGCGACCGATTGCGTGCATTTCGTGATATTGGATATACACAACCGGTTCTCCGGTCATGATGGGTTGTACTTGCATGTTACCGTACATCGTTGTGCGACTTTAATGACGAATACGCGGACATCTCAACGTCTCGCCATCTAGTATGGATACCGACTAATCACCTTCTCCTTAGACGTGGTGTCCCCGTCATCCCAACTACGTCCTTTGATCATCGGTCCTCCTTCGGGTCTGACCCTTTCACCTGCCTCACGCGTGTCTGATGTCGAAGGCACACGCACGGCCATCACGAATCGCATCACCCGCCCCAAGAGTCCCCCGAGCCCGACCTCCAGCGAATCTGACGTTCCGCCTAAGAAGAAGCGTCGCACTGTGGAATGTGCGTACAACACCTTTGCCTCTTTTGGGGTCACGCCCGTTCCAGGGCTCACAATGCCTTGTAGCTTCTACTCCTACGGTCGCCATTCCAACCCGCCACTCTGCCAGGTCAAAGAACGATGGCAAACTTCCAGGTGGTTCAGCCCTAGTTGCAGCGGCCACTTCGCAGCGGCCTTCCGTCTCTGCCATGGAGTACAGCAACCGCGGTCCCCCAGCAAAGAACGGTCTGAAGGCCAGTTCGGGCAAAGGCAAAGCTGGCCCCGCTGGCTATGCCCGTGACAATGCCCAGGCTGAGGCCGTCCCGGCTCCCAAGAAGGCGAGACAAGGCCAACCTAGCATGGAGAACTACGCCTAAATGTGCAGAGTGTTCAGGAACATGTCATTCGCATGTGCTTAAGACTCGGAGCGAACGTTTGGATGCACTCCTTGCTGCATCTCTACATTAGTTCCCCAATGTACTCTACCCTGTGTATCTTGATCTCCGAAGTCCAATCTAGATTTTGTTACATCCTCTGCGCCAGAACTCGCGTGTACGTAGCAATTCACAAATTAGTCACGTTCAGAGGCTCGTTCTCAACACTCTGTTCGCAAGACCGGTTTCCCCGAGGTGTGCACACATACCAATGCCAACTTGTTGTCAACGTGCTTGTATCCTTGGCCAATGACCCAGTATTATACATGTGAGCCGTAGCCGTCCACCTATACCGGAGTTTCGCCCCTACAATCCCGTGCCCCGCCTAGCGTGTCCAACTCGCCGTACCCAGCCAGCACCGCGCAGCCCTCTCCTCCTCCCTCACTTCTCCTTGCCAATGCCATGCACATTTGGTCTCCGCGCAGGTTACCGCGGCCAACGCAGCAGTCGTTTTGCACGCGCGTTACTCGCGTGTCGCGACGCGTACTACTCGTCGCGAGCGCGGGCACGGATGATTCTTCGCTCGCGCTACTCATGCAGCCGCGAAAACTCACTATACGCGCTCCGTCAGTAGTTGCGACACGTCTCGAGACTAGGCCAGAGGAATGGACACGCACCTCGGGTGCCGGTCGCCGTATCATCATCTGTGAGATTCATGTGCAAAACTGTCAGTCCTAGTCAGCACTAGGCTTAATTCCTCCAAATATAGCAAACACGCGCAAAACCGGAACTCACATCGAAGCAGACGCATGCTCGCTCCGCCGAATCATCGCGCGAGTGTGCACGGCTGCTGGACAGTGCGTATGCAATATTCCCGTCGATCCCGCGTGTTTGTACGAGACGTCGGTGATGGTCGTCTCCGCCGGCGGGACCTGCTCGAACTTCCCTCGTCAGTATCACGTACTATAGCCGGGTGTACGCCACATCACATACCGTTATTCAATAGCTCGCACGAGACGAGTTTGAGGCGTACTCGTTGATTCCCCATGGTCCAGCACCGCCTGTTTCGACGCAATGATGTTGTTCGCCTGTTCGGTCGAGCTGTCAATGAATGTGGACATGTACTGTATCTTCGCCGGCAGAGTAGGCAGGAATTAGCAGCATAACAGAGATGTATAATGGATTCCACTTACCGTAACTCACTCCGTTTTCGCCAGCACCGAGTCCGGTGCGATGTCCAGACGGTTTCCAGAGGTGTGCGCGATGCACACACGACGCGCGCCATGACACGCGAGCCTTCTGAAGCACCGCGAGAGGGAACACGATGCCCGTCCCTGGAAGTTCCGCTCTTAGGTGCAGTTCGATTGCTTCGCACTGCTGGTGTAGCGCCGCGACGCAGGCTAGGGCACTGTAGGTTTGAGGCAGGCGCAAACGAGCAGCAAACACGACGAAACTGAAACATCAAAACTCACCTCATGGGCTGTAGCTGCTCTGGACGAGAAGTACCGCGCCGAGGAAGAGTAGAGAACCAGGAGCAGCGAAAGCAACGAGGCCGTGGTAAGCGAGCGAGGTCTGTGAGAGAGGAGGTTGAGAGGGACGAGGAGGGGGGCGGATAGAGGAGGAGAGGGCGGCGGGATGGAGGCGGCAGGTGAGGTAGAGGACGAGGACGAGGGACGGCTGAAGAGGAGCTGCAGAGCAAGCGAGACGAGAGCAAGTGCGCTCGGCAGAGGCGAGGCGAAACTGAAAGACAGGACGACGAGCGCAAGGAGTGGATGTATTGCGATGGCTGAGGACGACAGTGTGGGCCAAGTCAAGGCAACGGTTCGAGCACAGCAGCTACGCACTCGTTCTCGCCTTGTTCTCTCTGCTCGGCAACCTCGCTGACGCTTTCAGCTTTCTTACTTAAATCGCCTTACTCGTGCTAACTCGCCTCCATTCTTTCTGTAGAAACAGCTAGCGTCCACGCATACCGTGAAGTGACTTTGTAGTCACACGAATTCCACTCTTCCGACCCGGAGGCCACCCACATTGATTGCGGCAGGGTGTCTGAGTACGGAGGTTAGTCTCATGCCCTACTGAGCGGCACTGTCGAGCCAGGCAGCAGCTGTATGGGTCCATCCCCAAGCCCGAAACCATGTACTGGGATGTGCATGGTCACATTGCAGCAAATTGAGCGACTAGCACCTCGTGCGTCATCCTCTTGCCTGCCCACATAGCAAATTACAGCTATGTACCGCAACATAGATTGGTAAATTCAAATCCAAAGCTACATGTACATCTTCTCGTCCTCACCGCCCTACGTCCCGTTTCCCATGTCCCTTTCCTTGGCCCCGCCTTCGTTTCCGTGCGCACTCAGCCGTCCCGCAGAGCGGCGGCTTTGCGGGCGTTCGCATGGACCTCAACCTGCGGCTCGAGGTTGTAAATCTTCTTTTGGCGTTGCGTAGCTACCTCATCAGGCGCGTGTTTCCTTCCTTGAGCGCCGCAAAGGCCCCTTGGCACGTAGAGCTTCAGTATTTGCTATTTTGTAGTTCCTTGACGTAAGCGTGCAACGTGCGTCAGTGCTGGGGACGGCCTGAGAGTATAGTTAGCCACGCACCTCAGGTTCAGGCGTAACCGCAGAAGGCCCTGGCGCAGAGATCATAGACACGTTCGTAGCATTCACCGTAGCAGGCGATTATTTTGACATCGTCTTCGTTGAGAAGCACTAAGCGGCGGAGGGCGGATGAATCTCGGGCGGCAAGGTGCCGGACTACATTCCGGCAAAGTCAATGTTGTGTATGTATGCGAGCGCGGGCGAGGCGAACCTTGCGAGGAACCATCTAGGACGCAGCGACCTTGTACGTGCTCGCAAGATCGCAGTCGCCGACTCTCACGCAAATCGCATTGTTCTCATGATATATACGTTCTTTCTTGCACGTTAGCACAGACCGTCTCGGACTCCGAGTTCATGTCGCGGATCTTCTCGCATACGTCGCGCAGCCGCGGCAGTAGGGGTAGCGGCAAGAAGAGCAGCCCCGAGCCTAACCCGCTCGAGGCTTCCTGGAGCAAAACGGGCGTTGCCAGTCCTCCCGGAATAGAACGCCGTGGCGGACAGCGTGGGGTTGAACCGGGGCGTAGTAGGCGGACCAATATCACAGTCAAAGCAGCTGGCATGCAAACGCGGCGTCAGCTATGCAAATGATCGAAAGCCCAGTTCATGTTTCGCGGATAGCAGAAGATACAGCAGAAGATACCTGTCGGCGCATGATGAAGGGTTTGGCTTTGATGGAGCCCGCATTGAAGAGGAATGAGGAGGAAGCAAGTTTCGCGCTGAGCGCTCGGACGAGCCGGCAAGCGCGGAGGGCTTATCGTTCTCGTTCTCGTACTGATACTACGAGGCTCGCCCGCGGAGGCCATTGAGGTGTTCATGAACGAGGACCAGTCCGTGTCCATGGCGGACCCGATATGGGTGAGGTCTGGATGTCCATTTGGCAGCGAGGTCAAGGCGTTCGCGTAGGGCCAGGATGCCCAAAGCGTGCCCTGGAGGCGTTCTAGTTTCAGGAGGTGTAGCACTGTGGAGACAGGTCAATGTATGTCACGGTGGATATGGGAGACACATGCGATAGACACGCACGCAGAGACCACCTTCGTGAGGGAGATCTTGTGTGCGTCCCGAGTACTATTGGTTGCTCCCACGTTGTCGTATACGTACGCTTTCTTTCTCTGCTCCACGTAGACGTCCCTGTTCCTTCGTCCAGAACTGGCGTGTCAGTTCGAGCAAGATCAGAGCCTAGACAGTGAGCAGCATACCCGCCGTCGAGCTTTGGGCTGATTCTTTGGCCACCTTGAGCGGAGTCCGATCGACGTCGAGCAAGAACCCGGTGCGCGCAGGGTGCGTCCTGGGCCTGGCGGGCGATTCTGGCTCACGGTCTCGCTTGGCGAGGCCAAAGCAAGCCGTATCGCGCAGCTGCCTGCTGCCAGAACGGTGGAGGTGGGTGGTGGTAACTTGCACAAGCGCACGGCGGGCACAGCAGCCAGGCGCTCACGTGCCGGATTGGGCCAGGCCAAACAAGTTGAACAAGGACCTCCTCTCTCGCAGTCTTCCCATCTCCTGGGTCACTGTACTGTCCTCCGCCTCTCGAATTCTATATATTCACTCTTGGCTGCGCTCACTCGCCCTATGTGCCAGGGTCTGGCGTCCACGAACATGGTGTGAACTAACTTTACAGCTACATTCTCTCTTCTATCTGCGCGGGGACACCTCGTGAACCTCGCCCTTCTCTCCCAGGCAACCCCTCCGTCTTGGCGACCACCTTCACAGGTGCGCTTAGTCCTGAGCTCGGTGCGGAGGGTGTCTCGGAGACGTCTGCACGCACCAGGGAGGAAGGAAAGGCGGCGACCTGCGTACGCTACCTCAGGTACGTAGGCCCTCTCTATTTACGTTCCTTTTTTCTTCGTTTGTCCTGTCTCGCTGACCACAGCCCTCTGTTATCGATGCTTCACGCTTACTCCACCAGCCGACCGAGTTTGCTTAGATGGTTAGGCACGCGGCTCCGACGTGACGCTCCTGCCCGAGATCCAGCGCGTTCTCGAAGATCCTCTTCACCAACCTGCTCCATAAGTTATTTGCCCCATCTAAGCCCTGCCAGGAGGGCTTGCCACCTACCCCTGCAGACATCTCAGGTCAGAGCGCGAAGGAGTCGCGGGAAGCGAAGGCCACGCCCAGTATGCAGGCGACGGACTCTTCTATCGGTGCGTACACCCTAACCGGCACCACATCAAGAGCCCAAAGTTGGCCAGCACGAATACGTGCGCGACGAGCAGTGTGTTCGCCCAGCCCCGGCTCAGGAACAGCTCCTCACCAAGGAAGCGCCAGTTGGCCGTCCATTTGCAGAGGAAAACCCTCGAGAACTCGTATGAATTCTTGAGGTACGACCACGGGTAGTGCAGCAGGAAGGGCAGCCCGACGAGCAGCTGGATTCCCACGAAGGCGAGCATGTGTACGGCGGTGGAGAGCAGACCGCGGCATTGGAACAGGATGACTAGGACGTATAGGAGCACGCACATCTTCACAGATAGCGTGGAGCTAGGGTACGTGTTAGAGAGCGACGCCGGGTACGCACCGTGCGCTTCGATACATACCTGAGCAGTACAACCCCAAGAGCATCCCAGCCGCGTCCAAATGCGAAGATGGCGGCCTGTGCGCCCACAACGGCCCAGCAATCGTTGAACAGACACACCACATATATCGAGTGCAACCTCTTGCTCGGGTAGCAGCAAAAGAACCCAATTCGGAACGCCTCCCGCCTGCTTATATATCGCTGCGGTCAGGGCGAGCGAGGCCAAGTACAGCACGGCGTAGACCTCTGGCGCCTTCCGTAGGTTCGTCCCCGAGTCCGTGAGAGTATAAAGTAGCTGGTGGACATAGACGTGCCCAGCCGGGTATCTAGCACACGCAGAGAAATCGTTGGCGAAACGACGACGAGGGCCGCGGTGGACCGTATTGCCACGTACACGATGGGGCCCGTCGGGCCACTGATGAGCGCATAGTCGCGTTCGCCCTTCAAGTACAGCTCGAGCTGGTACATGTACGTCTCCCAGTCGATCTCCGTATCTGCAGGAGATGCGTCAAGACAAGGCTACTCCGATGCGAGGGCAAGACGGGACGCTGACATGGTATAAAGCGGATGATGAGCTGCGTGAGGACGGCATCACCGAGGACGACGAGTGCGGCGAGCGCAGTAAAGTATTGCGGATCCGTGAGCAGACGCAGGGCGAGGTTCCATCACAAGTGAATCAGGCCGGGAGGAGACTTGGAGGAAGAGGACATGGACGCAGGAACAGAGCCTTTGGCGCGATCGACCGCCAGATCGATCACGTAGTGCGCGAGTAGCAGCGGCGAAGGAATGGTCTGCAGTCCATCGCTAGCTCAGGTACACGGTTGACAACAAACTGCTTTGCTACGTACACGGTATATTATGTATATGCAAGACACATAAATACTCCAGCCATATTACGAATGTTATACACGTCTCTGAATCAGCCTCTGCGCCCTCCAAAGCGCCCTCCTACCAGAATATACACCGCTTCTCCGGCGGAGGGTACGAAGAACATTCATCAATCAACTGCTCCTTCGTGCATATAGAAAGATGTCGACGTACCTTGGCCTTCGGCGAGCATTTGAACACCTTGGCGAACTCGGGCATATTCGATACTGTGCCCTCCACACGATACCAGTTCGCCGAGCGCGGGTCGGTACGGACGCGCGCGACCTGCGAGCGTTGCCGATGTAAGTGTACGAACGTCTACTGGATATCACCCAGGGGCTTACAGCGGACTCGGGCTTGATGTTCTGTGCCCATGCACGAGCGAAGGAGATGAAGAACATTTGATCCCTTAAACGCATCCAATGTCAGGCTTACTGCTTTGCAAGCAAGGGAGACGCGCTCGTACCGAGTATAGTTCAAACCGGACAGTAGGAACTCTGTGCCGTTCTCCACGCCCAGCGAGTGCAACGTTACTCCCGGCTATTGGACTCATGATTGGGCCAGCTTGAGCGGCACCCAACCTATGCTGAGCAAGAACCCGATGTGAGCAGTCCACGAAGTTGTCTAGGCTTGAGCGCAAGCCCCTGGGGAATGAAGTCGTGCAGTCGCGTGTCAGCACAAGTCCTGGTGCAGTGTAGANGGGGGGCGTCCTGGACGTGGCGGGTGATGCTGGCTTCCGGTGTCGCTTCGCGAGGCCAAAGCAAGTCGTATTGCGAGCTGCCTGCTACCAGGACGGCGGTGGTGGTGGTGGGGTAGAGAACAAGTCGCACAAACCGCGACGGGCACAGTAGCCAGGCGCGCGTTCCCACGTGCAGCATTGGGCCAGCCACGACCTCCTCGCTCTTCTCTCTCCTCTCATCTCTCTCCTCGGTCACTCGGCTTAGGTTTGTCTCTCGAGCTTTATTTCTTCACTCTTACGCGTGCTAACTCGCCCTATTTAGCTAAGCATGGCGTCCACCAACACCGTGTAAACTAACTTTGCAGATACGTACTGCCTTCTAAATGCGTGGCGACCCCTCGTGAGCCTTGCCCTTTTCTTCCAGGCAACCCCTCCGCCTAAGCGACCACCTTAGCAGGTGCGCCTTGTCTCGAGCTCGGCGCGGAGGGTCTCTCGGAGACGTCTGCACGCACTAGCGAGGAAGGAAAGGCGGGGACCTGCGTACACCACCTTAGGTACGTAGGCCCTCTCCATTTACGTCCCTTTTTTCTTCCTTCATCCTGTCTTGCTGACCACAGCCCTGTTTTCTTCGTCCTTCGGGATCACCTCACCAGCCCACCCACGTCACTGGGTTCGCTTGGCTGCTTACGCCCGCGGCTCCGACGTGACGCTACGCCCAAGATCCAATGTGTCCTCCAAAATCCTCTCGAATGCGCTGTTCCACCCCTTCGTNCCCCCATCCGAGGCCTGCTCCGAGGGCTCGCAGCCTACCGCTCGATCACAGGAACGCGAGGGCGTCGCTGGTAGCGGACCCCGGGGCCACATTCCAGGCCACGGACGCTTCCATAGGTATGCATACGAACCTGTTTCTGCACAACACGCTGATTGAAGTGCACTAGCTCGGCCACATGCTCCTCTCGCGTGGCGTTGAACGCGGTGTGGTAGTTGACCTTCATGCCGTGCAGATGACGCTCGCAAACACAGCGCGGCTGCATGCGGGGATGCGCGAGTAGTACCTCGGGCTGAGCGTGGCGTTGAGCTGGGTGCCGACCAACTATCGGGCACCAAGCTATCCTTAGGATAGTACTCGAGTAGGTTTAGCTACGCGGCTCCGTGCTCGATAGAAGAGCGGTGTACTATAGTTGCTGATATACTTCCCGCCTGTCATGGCTCACAATCGGTTTGCGCTGTCAAGCGAGGCAGCACCTGGATGGGTCCATCCCTATGCCCGAGAACATGCGCTGGGATGCGCTGGTGTGCATGGTCTCGTCGCAGCAAAATGGGCGACTAGCACTCTCGGCGTCGTCTTCTTGCCTGCCTTTTGGGCATCGGGCTATTGTTCATAGCGGTAACGTTAATTAGGCTGTGAGCGAGGCATCTGCCGGCGGGCCACACAGCTAGTACTTAGTAGAATTAGACCCCCATTGCTACTCCCGCTCGGTACTGAAGGGGTCAGCAATGCACATCATTTGTTCGCCTCGTCACCTCGTAGGGAGTTCCGGCTATGTGCCACGCCATACATCGGTAAATTGAGAAGGAAAGGTCACTGTACATTTTCCCATCCCCACCANCCCCCCCACCACCCCGCGTGCCATCTCCCATGCCCCTGACCTCCGCCCAGCCTTTGTTTCCATGCATGCTCAACTGTCTCGCAGAGCGACGGCTTTGCAGGCGTTCGCATGATCACACGGACAGTCTCGACCTGCAGCTCACGCTTCTGGATCTTCCCTGGAGCATTGCATAGCTCTGTCGTCGGGCGCGCGTTTCCTCGAGCGCTGCGATGGCCCCGTCCAGCACGTACAGCGTCAGCATTGGCATTTTCTCGTTCCTTGTTGTAAGCGTATAACGTACATCAGTACTGGGGACAGCCTGAGAGCGCGTCTGGCTACGCAGCTCACGTTCATGCGTGGGCGCGGGAGGCTCCTGGCGCATAGACATGATCGGAGCGGGCACGGCAACAGGCGGCGGTGCTGGTATCGTCTCCGTCCGCACAGCGCTGACCTCGATCGAGCCGTTCTTGAGCAAGACGAGCGTGGACGGGGCAGTCCTCGTCGAGAAGAACTCGGCGGGGGGTGGGGGCTTGGCCGCCGGTGCGGGCGGATAGATGTCGGACTGGATGGAGCCCAACTACATTGAAGCAAAGTCAGTGGTTGGCAAGTATACGAGCGCGGACCGAGGCGTACCTTACGAGGGACGATGTCCTCAATCTCACCACGTAGCAATCTTGTACGCGCGCGGGGAAACGCAGTCACTGATGCTCAAAGAGGTTGCGTCCATCTCGTTATGTATCATTTGTATCTTGCATGTTTGCACAGACCGTCTTCATCTGCAACTTGATGTCGCGGATCTTCTCGCACGCGTCGCGCAGCCGCAGCAGTAGGCGTAGCAGCAACACGAGCAGCCCCGAGCACAACGGGCCTCGCCAGTCTTGCAAGATTAGAATACCGTGGCGGATAGCGCGAGGTTGAACAGGGGCATAGGCGGGTCAACGTCAGAGTTACAGGAGTCAGCCTGCAAACGAGGCGTGAGCTATGCATATCATCGAAAGCCCAGTATGTTTAGCAGAGAACAGAACATACCTTTCGACGCACGGTGAGGGCCGCTTTCATGGAATGTACGCCGAGGAGGAAGCAAGTCTCGCACTCGGCGCTCTAACCTGCCGGCAACTGGGAAGGGCTTATCGTTCTCGTACTCGTAGTGCCAGACTAGCTCGCGGCGGCCGTTACGGTGTCGATGAACGCGGAGCAGTCTATGTCGAGGGCGGGTCCGGTGTGTGAACGCGCGAGGTGGATCAGGCCCGGGTGCTTTGCATGCAATCCGGTTGGCAGCGGCGTTCCGGTAGGGCCAGGATGGCGAAGGCGCGCACGGGAGGCGTGCTAATTTATGGAGATATAGCGCTGTGGAGAGACGTTAAAGTGTGTGACGGTGGGTAAAGGAGACACATGGGACTGACACGTACGCAAGAAAAGATGTTCATGACGCAAAACGTGCCCTGTTGACCGTCTCACGTTGTCGTATCCATACTCTGCTGCCCAAAGACGCCCCTGTTCGTTCGTCCAAGACTGAGGTGTCAGTCCCAACCAGATCGCAGCCTAAAGAGTGAGCAGCGTACCCGTCGTCGACCTGTGGGCTCAGAATTTGGCCAACTTGAGCGAGGTCCAATCCACATCGAGCAAGAGTCGGGTGTGCATAGTCCACGGGGTTTGTTTAGGTTCCAGCGCAAGCCTGTGGCGGATGAAGTCCTAAGCAGACTGTCAGAACAAGTCCTGGTGGACAATAGAGGAGCGTGGCGGGCGATGCTGGCTTCCGGTCTCGCTTGGCGAGGCCAAAGCAAGCCGTATTGCACAGCTGCCTGGCACCAGGACGGCGGCGGAGGGAGGAGGTACGAGTGGCAACTTGCACAAGCCACGGCTGCCAGGCGTGCGTTCCCACGTGCCGGATTGGGCCAGGCTGACCTCCTCCGAGTCCTCGCTCTCCTCCTCTCGCAGTCATCCCATCTCCCTCCTGGGTCACTCAGCTATTTATAGGGAAAAAAAGANGGGGGGTAAGGGTTAGGCCTTCGGCTAAGGCCTTAGGGCTTTGGTCCCGGACCGTCGAAAGTGCCGATTTTGGGATGTCATGTGGGTTCCACCACGCGGTGTAGCACTTAGGTGCTAGCCCGCGCAAGAAAGTGGGGCCAGTCGCGCGGTCTAGCACCTAGGTGCTACACCGCGCNCCASTGCGGATATGYGTGGSTCGATGTCGCGCGGKCTAGCACCTAAGTGCTAGCCCGCGCCGCGCTGAATGTGCGTTGGGTGCGCGCGGTGTAGCACTTAGGTGCTAGCCCGCGCACATCGACCGCGCATATTAGGGGATATATGGGAGGACTGCGCGCAGCTCGTGCGCGAGGGGACAGAGACGCGTGCATCTCGCGCGTCAGGTGAGAGAGGCGCGCGGGCGGGCGCCGACCGCGGCCGGCGGTACCGAGGTAGCGGGTCAGTTGCCAGCTGGCGCTGCGCGCTGGCACACCTCTCGCCCTTCTCCCCCCATCCTCTCTGCATCTCCCTCGGCTTCTTGCGAACAGTAGCTCTTCCCACAGTACCTCGGAACTCTCCTGGATCTATCTCTCAGCAATGGTACCAAAGCCGAGACCCGCAGTAAGTTGTTTGATTGTTGCACTGAAGAGCACTCGCGCTGATCTATGGACGGCGCACATCTTCAGGGCGCGACCGCGCAAGCTGACGACAGCGCGAACACGACGAACGCGACGAACGCGACGAACGCGAAGGGCGCTGCGCCAAAGAAGGTCGCGAGCAAGAGCGCGACGGGGAAGGCGAAGGCGAAGGGCGATGAGGGTGACGCCGACTCCGGCGCGGAGGATGCGGGCGAGGGCGAGGGCGAGGGCGAGGGCGGTGGAAAGGTGAGTGCCCCGCACGCTTGAGAGGGCTCGCGCGAACGCGCTGCTGATCGGCGTCGGTCGCGCCAGGGCAAGAAGAAGGCCGGCGCGAAGAAGGGCAAGGAAAAGCAGCTCCAGATCGCGGGGGCGACCTCCAAGGGCTTCAAGCTCGCGACGAACGTCAAGCAGCAGGACTACGCGGAGGTGCAGAAGGAGCAGAGCTCCCTGCTGTCCGTGAAGTATCGGCTGGGGTACGCTTTCATGGACTTGCTGAACCCTCCGAACGTCCAGCTCTCTTTCGGCCGCTACAACAACCGGCCGCTCGACGAAGCGCGTGTCAAGGAGCTCGCGACGGGCTTCAGGGAGCAAGGCATCGCTCCCTGGCAGGATCCGATCCCCATCTCGGTGCCGCGCGCGTGGATCGACAAGTCGTCGCTCAACGCGCAGGTGATCGAGAGCCGCTCGGGGACGATGGTTGAATTCACGGACGCCGCGAAGGGCCATTGGATCGACGTTCTGGGCGGGAACCACCGGCGCGCAGCGTACAGGCAATATATGCGCACGCTTCTGCATGACCTCAACACGGCGGAGAAGACCGTCACGAAGCTGCGCGGCGACAAGAAGCTCGAGGAGGACGCGAAGAAGGAGGAGTTGGCGAAGTGGGAGAAGGATGCGGCGGACCTGCGCGCGAAGTCGCAGCAGCCGACGGTGTGGGAGGTGATGGTGTACGCGACGGGTGAGTGGTCTTTGTGTGCGTGGGGGCGGGGGCGGGAGCGGGGACGGACGCGCGCTGACTACGGGTGCGAACGCGCAGAGGACGTTACGGACGAGCTGGGGTCGTACCTGTCGCGCAACGACGAGACTCCGCACCATCGCGAGACCGAGATGGAGAAGTTCTGGCGGCACCTGGACGACATTCGCAAGTTCCGCCCGAAGGAGGCAGCGACGGTGCCGATCGGGAGCACGGAGTGGACGCGGTGGGTCGCGTCGCGGATTCCTGGGACGATTGGGCAGAAGGGGTTCGCGACGCTCTACAACGAGCCGCGCAGCTGGGACTTCGTCAACCTGATCTCGAAGCTCATACCGCTGCGTCCGTACTTTCCGATCGAGGTGCTGCGACGTCGCGTGCGGTCGGTCGACGGCGTGCATGCGGTGTCTCCTGGGGAGAAGGCTGGGAAGCGGAAAGGCAAAGCGGTGGAGACGCGCGCGCCGGACACGGCGGGAGGGGTGAGTGCGAACGATCGTTTGGTGTGCGCGGACGGACGCTGAGCGCTGCGTGTGTTGAATGCAGCTGTGGGTCGATCTGTTGGCGCCTGTGATTCAGGACATGATCTTCATCGCGACGTCCGGGCAGTGGTCGGAGGACAACGCGGTCATACGGAACTACAAGATTCTTCTTGGGGCGAAGACGACGAAGCGGCGGGGCAAGGGAGCGAGCGCGACCATCGAGGCGTACAAGGCGCACATGGACAAGTACCTTGCGCAGGGCGAGGTGGACCAGGCGGTGTGGCCGGTGCACTTGCTGGAGAGTCTCGACAACGCGTACCGCCGGAACGTCCAGCCTGTGATGGAGTCGTTCATGAACCAGTCGACGGACGTGTGGGCGAAGGCGATGGAGGCGTACTGGAACGATGCGGAGATGGTATTCAACATAGTATGGGGCGGCACCGTGCGGTATGGATCGTGGCGAGCGGATACGGGCGAGACGATGCGGGGCGCGTCCGGGCGACTTGCGTGGGTGAAGGAATGTCGTCGGGGCGGAATGCGGTTCGACATTCCGTTGGTCAGCGCGACGTTCGTGCAAGACTTGTACTCGACGTTCGCGGACGCGTCGTACGGGATCCAATGGGTGCGTGATGTCCGCTGTGTATTGCGAAGGCGCGGTGAGGGGTGAACCCCCCCGACGCGGTGTAGCACCTTCCTGCTAGACCGCGTCGGGGRAGRSKCASGATAGAACGGTAACACTGCGGAAGTAGTATAAGAGATTATGAGTTAGCCGACCTACTGTGACCATTGAGCTGTCTTCACGACTTGCCCTCCCGAGCCCCTACGCTGCCAGGCTTGTAGGCCAACTCGTCAGGAGGGATGGTACCATCGGTC
>JAPEVG010000449.1:0-26446 GCA_029747595.1 Trametes cubensis
GTATTTGGTCGGCCTGCACACTTCGGGGAATCGCGTGTTGCACGGCCACAGGAAGATCGAATGACACGCCGACCATGATGGGTGATGATGAGAAGCTGTCAAACCGAGCGCCTACGTTTGATCACGTCGTTGCTCAGTCATCCGCTTACTCAAGGTTCGCACGTGACTTTTAGGTAATATCTTCCCACTGACCTGTGTCTGCTTCCCTGCCATGTCCAGGTACCAATCCAAATTGGTGCATGACATCCGCCCCACAGTCCTACGGCCGTCCCCGGTCGTCTATCCACCAAACTTCATCCTTGCATCCAACTTCGGGTTCGCTGACTTACAGGCAACATGTCCATCTCGTCCTCAGATTCCTCCTCGGAAGAATCTTTTCCTACAATCTCATGGAGATCCTCTCCTTCCTCCTCATCACTTCCCAAAACATCCTCCTCTGGCTGTGTTTCGTCATTATCTACTGCATCAATCGGGTCACTGATCAGGCTCTCCAGGTTTCTGTCTGACGGTTGATATGCGAGCAACCGGAATGCTGCCACACTCTCCCGCGAGACATCACCATTGAGCTCCTTGATCACATAGGAACCATTCTGGGTCCGTCGCACGATCTCATACGGTCCTAGGTATCTTGGCTTATGCTTCCTATTCATCTCCCTCTCAATAGCAGAGTTTCTGACGAGAACAAGATCTCCACTCTCAAAGACTTCTTTGCGAATGCGATGTGCAAACCGCTTCTCAAAGTGCTCCTTTGAGGTGAGTCTAGACATGCGCAAGATTTCAGCCGCACGTGCTACATCTTCTGGTCTCCGCTCTAGTTGACGTATGCGTAGCGCCAGTAGATCAGCATGTGACATGTTCCGTCTGAAACCTTCCACCATGAACGTAGACTCCCGGAGGTCCATAGGCAAGACTGGGTGTACTCCATGAAGTAGGAAGTATGGGCTGAAACCAGTCGCCCTCCGAATGGAAATCCGATCTGCAAATACAGCGAGTGGTAACAGCTCCGGCCATCTCGAGATGTTCCCTCCACAAGACTTGATCAAAGCCTCCCTGAGTATGAAGTGACCTCTCCCTACGACTCCGTTCGCTTTCGAGTTGTACGGAGATATACGGATGTGGTGTACCCGATATCTTCGCACTAGGGCCTCAAAAGCTCCCTTTGTCTCTGAACCGTTGTCCGTAACCACATGATGAACTGCACCGTATCTACAGATGATCTGCTCCCAGAAGAACTTTGCAACTTCCTTGGACGATGCTCCCTTCAGAGCCCTCGCCTCGGTTACACCGGACAAGTCATCTCGACAGGCCATGATGCAGTTATAGCCACGCACAGTCGGCATGAACATGACATCCATGTACACCTTATAGAACAGATCCACAGGTGTAGAGATGATGAGCGGGACTTCTACTTTCTTGACACTCCGGATCTGACATTCTCGACATCCGCCAACGTGACAACGAACATCTCCATGGTAGAATGGCCAGAAGAAACGTAACTGGACTGTCTCAAAAGTTGCTCTCACTCCCTTGTGACCAAACTGATCATGCGCCTCTTCCAGAATCCTTCTCCGTTCGTTCTCCTCAAACACAACCTTCACAGGCATCCGCTGGGCGTATCGCCTGTACATCACTCCATCTTTCGCAAAGTAGTTGTGACACTTCCGGAGGAACTTAAAACGTGCACGGGGTGTGGAGAATTCTGGAACCTCTAGGTCTGATAGGAACCTGAAAATCATCCGCAACACCTGATCCTGGGTGGTGGTAGGAGTCAGATACACCTTGGCAGTCTCGTCGTATCCCGATAGCATCTCAAACTGGTCCTTCGCTTCCGATGGAGTGGTGCCGATGTACAACGCAATGTTGTCCAGCCACTCATCTCCATCATCCTCCTCAACAACTTCTCCTTCTCCTAGAGGTCGTCTCGACAAGGCATCTGGTCCCTTATGCTGGGCTGCAGGAACATGAACCAACTTAAAGTCGAACAGCAGGATTCCCTGAATCCATCGGTTGATTGTCGCATTCAGCTGTAAGTCTGGCTCGTTCAGCATACCTTTGATGTACTTGGCATCAACTTCGACGTGAAGTGTCTTGACTCCGACTAAGTATAGTCTCCATCGCCGTAGAGCTCGATAGAGTCCATACAACTCTAGCTTGGGTTGGCTGTAGTTGGACTCTGTCTCGTTCATTGGCAGCGATCCATACCTTGCCGGCCTCCGTTTGCCTTCGTCGTCTATTTGGGAAAGGATGAACCCGACCGCGTACTTGCTGGAGTCCACTGACAGTATGACTGGGTTAGATGATGAGTAGTCTATTGGTCGTAGGGCTGGTGCGGAAGAAACCAGGCCCTTCAGCTCGTCAAAGGCACTCTGACGACGGTCATCCCAGATAAATTCAGCCTTCTGAAGCGTGAGCTCCCGTAAAGGCCTTACCTTCTCTGAGAAGTCCTTGATCCAGATCCTGACTGTCCCACACAGACCAATAAACCCTCGTACATCCTTGACTGTCCGCGGCACCGGCCAGTTGCGAATCTTGTCCACCTTATCGTCTTCCGGCATCCTACCTTCAGGCGTACACTTCTGTCCAACGATGATGACATCTGGCTTGCAGACCTGGGCTTTCAAACCCGAGAACGTGATACCTGCATGCCCGACTCTGTGAAGAATCCGATGCACATCATTGGCGTGTTCCCAAATAAACCTCCGAATGCCTTCATTCTCCTTTAATACTTCTGGATTGCCTTCGCTATCGGGGTAGCATGTAGCTGGTCCTTTGATAGGTAAATCATCAATGAACACGTTTGCCACATGTGGAATCTCATCTTGGAGAATAAATGTCATATAAGCCTGGAATTCAGCAGGTGAGTTCGTGAATCCCATCGGCATCGAAGTCAGGTGCAGCAATCCGAGTGGTGAATGGAATGCTGTGAGATCCCGGCTCACGATGTCTAGCTTACGTGCGTCAAAGGCCCAGAACAGGTCTAGCACTGTATAACACTGTCTTCCCGCAAATGGTTCCACGAAATCGTCAAGACTTGGAGGTAGTCCCGCATCACGGATAGTGATAGCGTTCAGTGGTTGCAGGTCATGAACCAAACGGAGCTTTCCGTTCTTCTTCAAAACACAGAACCACTTAGACCTGTACGACGACTGACATCGTTCGTACACTCCTGCCTCCAATTTTCCTCGAAGTAGCTCTATTACTTGCTCCCTAATCCCTGGCGGAATCGGAATATTCTTGTCCATCCACGGAACGTGTGGAATGGTAGGGATTATGTAGGGAGAGAAGTAATCTTCTCGGAATGTCCCACGATCTCCTTCCTCGAAAGCTAGGACTTTCTCGTTTAGGGAGAAGATATGCTTGAGCAGCTTCTCTTCTTCCGGCCAGAGAAATCCATCTGCATTGATCTTCAAGCCTTCCATACGTTCTCTCGTTAACTTCATTGTCGGCACAAAGTCGGGTGGATGCGGAGTGAGAGGCTGCAGTGACGCTAGAGGGTCCTCCGGAAACTGCCGAACGACGCGGGCGTCTTCCGGAAACACTCCAGGCACTGGCTTCACTCTCCGATCTACCGGCTTGTACGCTCCATACACGTGACAACGCTGGTCTTCCACTTGGCTCTCTTCATCTTCCGTCTCATCAGCCTCCTGTGCTTCCTCGGCGGATTCCGAGTTAGGGTCTTCCAACACTGACTCATCCTCTACTAGCAGAAACACAATTGGCCTTCTAGCGTCTTCGAGAAGCATCGGCGGAGACCCTGGCTGGTCTCCGAACATTCTAGCATGTCCTTCCATATCAGAATCTGCTCTTGTCTGGGTGTTGTGGGTGTTCTAGGTGAATTGCAAGGTCTTCGCGTGCTGGATGCCGAGATCTAGATTGATCGCCGTATCCACAGGATGGTCTAGCCAGTTTTCCGTCGTAGCAAGGACGGCACGTGAATTCCCTGTTCTTCTCCTATATAAACCCACCAGCTTCTGATAGGTCGTTCATACTCATCCGCTCTGCACCTCCTGCTTCTCAATACTGTGATGGAACAACGGAGAACAGGGTTCCCCGCTGTTTCATCACGGTATTGAAGCTGACGTGTCGTGCCTTCTGCTTCGAAGCTCGTGTCCTTGTGTACTGTGAGAAATTATTTGGTCACCCGACTACGGGAGAGTTCCATCAATTTCTGTCACTGCACATGTGAATGAGTGCTATGGTAACTATGACATACTTCCGATAAAACCTGCCCGATGTGGTTGGCCACCCGCCCCACAGTCAGAGCTTGACACTAGGTCTGGTACGATAACTCTGGCTGTGGTCCAGGCCGCAGCAACTTCCCACGCATACTACTAGGACTGTACATTGGTCTCTGAGCCTCCCGCTTCAGTGCGTGACTCGCCTGCTTCATCCGACGCATCATCTGCCGCATCACTTCAGTCCGCGAACGGATACTTTTCGGCTTCCGCTTACTAAGTATTACCGCAGCACGAACCCTCCTCGCCTTCTCCTCTTTCTCAATCTGACGTAACCTGCCTTCCAGAACGGTGTCCTTCATGGCTGGATAGTGGGGGGCCTGTTGGACTTGCATGCTGGCTTATATACTAGTCCTACGAGGCTGTGTATCCCATTCCGTACCATTCTAGCACCTTCCCTTGAACAGTCGTTACTAAGCAAAGTATTCCATCGTATTCTGGCAATTTCCAGCTACCTGTACGTACTGGAATCGTCCAGAACGGACCAGAATTGAGTGAAATACAGCCTCGCGCTGCCCAGACATAGCCTTGATGAGGCCCAGCCAGACCATGTGGTTGCCATGTGGTTGCCATGCGAGAGCCACGCTTCCCTGCCTTTCTGGGTAGCTCGGCGTCTAGCTCTCGCTGCAGCACAATTTCGGTCTTTTCGGGCGTCTCGGCCATTTCGGACATCGGTCAGCTCGGTCCACTCCTCCGGTCACGTGATCTCACACTTTGCAGTTCACGAAAGGATCGTCCTTAACGTCTTCAGCGCTTGCGTGACCGTCCTTATCTTGTCCTTAACTTCAGTCTGCTTTGCCTCCGACGTTCAGCACGGTCCTAATCACGTCTTGCGCAGCCCACAGGTAGTAAAGCACGCTCATATCTACTAATTCCGACAGGTCCGAGGTGTCTGGGAGGTCAGCAAGTGCCTCCCCGATGCTCGTCTCGTCGTCCTCAGCGACATCCATGTCCTCTTCTACCTGCTGCTCGCGTCCTTGCCTCTCTCACGCTTGACTTCGCTTCGCAAACCCTCGGACTTGGTTCCTATGACCTCCTTCACATCTCAGATCTACTCTCTCGACCGCCGACGCATCTGGTTGCCTAGGAACACCAAGGCTTCGCATTCGCTCGCTCCGTCCACCTCGATCGCTCAGGGCCTCAAACTCTCGGATTAGCGGTGGAATCTATTGGATTAGCGGGAGATTGGCAGGGTCCGACAATCTACAGGTAAGTACTAATGATTTGCGCTGCGTACTGACCCACAGCTCGTCGATCCAGCCTATCTCGCCACTCTTCCGTCGATACCTGTCAGTTTAGGCCACTCAGAAGACATCCTTTGACCTCGCGCCGCAGCCTGTGACTGAAGAAAACGTCAAGGACGACTCAGAGTGCTCCCAAGCCGTCTTATCTGCCGTTCTCGCATCACACGCCTTCGCCGCACGCCGCAGTCTATCTCCCTTGTGCCTCAACATCCCGCATACCCTCTCGACGTCGCGCTCGCGTCCTCAACGACCACAAACTCCTCTCGGACAACTTCCGGCGTAGTCTACTTAACTCTTCCATTGCCCGGGAATCCCTTTGTCACCGTCAAGATCCCGCGCGCGTCGTCATCGAGCTCAACAGCTCTGGCGATGTCCCAGATACAGCGACCTCGGACGGCTTCCGTACCTTGTATTCTACTGACATCCTACAGTACTGCGCGCCTTTGGGCGTATCTACTTAACTCTTCCGGCACGCATTCCATTCGGATTGTATACTAACCAGGTACGTCCGCCGTGAGCTCCGCAGCTCCGGCGCATCCTCTCCCCTTGTACATTCGCTTTGCCTCGCGCCTTCGCGCCTTCGCGCCTCCGCGCCTCGTCTTTCCTCTCTCCACACACATCTCCATTGGGCCTCTGCCTCTTCACACATCGCCTCGCCTCGTCTCTCTCTCTCTCTCTCTCTCGCGCGCGCGCCGGGCCACAGGTAAGACCAGGTGAGTACCCGTCGCCGCGCCCCCTTGCCTCTTCTTCTCTTTTCTCCTCCGTGTTCCACTAACCTTCTACCCCTCTTCCTCATCCTCCTCGAGCGGCGGCGGCGCGCGAGCGGTCCACAACCGAGGCTTTTGCCTCGCGAGTAGCCGTTCGCGCTCTTGCTGTCTTGCTCGAGCGTGGGGGTCCGTACTTTCGTCTATGCGGCCAGGCCGCTTTTCTCCCATTGTTCTACACTAGATGTCCGCAATACAAAGCCCCGGTCTACATCAATACGAGCCATTCGAGTACTTGAGAGACGAACAAAACGAGAACTCGTAGCAGTAAGTCCATACACTCCGCGCGCGCGCCGTAGATGCGCCGCGTCTGTTCAATCCTCGCCCTGCCATGTAGTCACAACCGCGCACGAATCGAGTCCATCGCGTCGTCCGCCATCCTCTCCCACAAAGAAACGTCCTGCACCGCGCCGCTGTCTTCATCGTCGTCGTCGTCGTCATTGCCGTCGTCGTCCTCGCCGTCGCCGTCGTCGTCCTCGCCGTCGCCGTCGTCATCCTCGCCGTCGCCGTCCAACTTCAACAACTCGCCATGTCCGACTCGTTCCTGCAGAGCCCGGCGCAGAGAGCGCATCACCGTYCGTAGCAGGCGTCGATCGTCCTTAGTCCATTGGCGAGCTGGCACGTCGAGCAGATGGTCCAGCTCRGCGCGCTCGGCTCCCGGAAGGGCTAGCTGAGGGCGAACGYGACCTGYGCCATGCCGGCGAGGTCTCCTTGCTGAAGCTYGGGGTTCTGTAGACACAASTAGTTAGCATAGCGTACATCWGCAATAYATTCRGATTTACCGGGAGACTYGTGGTACCTCTTGCGYGGGACGGGGCGCGGGCGCAAATTGTACGGAACRTCTTGCGTCGCGCTGGCCRTCGTAAGAACCACGGGACTTGCCTCCGGAGTCGAAGCGGTCGTGCTGAGGGGAGAGWCGGCGGGTGTCGGGTCTCCGGGAGTAGTGGGCACCGTCGCGGGAGACGTTCCGTCGCCAGTTGGGGTTGCGATCGGCACGTCCGTGCGAACGGTTACCTCGCCATCCTCGGTCCCGTCGTCCTGCACGCCTGCCCCGTCCTCGGGGAGGGTCGTCCATCCCGGTGCGTCCTTCATCTTGCTGTCCGTGCGCCATGCTGAAACGATTTCTTCTAGCTTTTGCAGTGCTTTCATGGGGGTCAGTAGGAAGGGTGAAGGCGAGTGAGTACTCACCCTCGGGCTCCTCCACTACGGACGTAAGCGGGGAGCGGAACGAGTTGAGAGGGCCGCGCGAAGTCGTCGAAACCACTGGAGTACCAGGTCGAGTAGCTTGTAGAATAGAACTGACAATGAAATTGGCGGCCTCGTCGTCGTTCGGAACCGGAGACGGAGAGTCGTGAGAAGGCGAAAGTGAAATGGAAATGGGTGGGGCTGCAGGAGCCGGAGGAATACCAGGAGGAGGAGGAGAGACCAATGCCGGGAGAAGGTCGGTAGTGTCTTCGAACATGAGGACAGCGTGTCCCCTGCGCGAACGACCGTTGGCCTTGAGAATGGCGTCGCACAGAAGATAGACGTCGAGGTGCTGCCCGAACTCCCAGGGAGCGACCACTCCTGGGACCTCGAAGGCGGCACTAGCGGTGACAGAGGGAGGCGAGACCTGGGGAAGCGAAGTACGACCTGAAGACCAAACATGATAGTCAACAATGTACGAGAACCATGCGGGGTCACCTCGACGAGGCACCCCATCGGTCGGTCGAGTGGGACGGATGAAAGCCATGGTGTGCTTGTCGTCCGTTCCACTCAACTCGCCCGTGGTTTTATACGATTCCGTGTACCTTTGCTCTTGCTGACTTTGTCTTCCTGTCGTGTTTCTAGGTCTCGCGCGCCCGCTTGGTGATGGTCTGCCACCACGAGTGAACACCTCGCGCGCCCACAACTGAACCTTCCAAATCTGGTAAGTACGCAACTTGTGTACTTACCGTGCCTTCGGTGCTGCCGATCTCTCCACTGACCTTCATCTCTCTCTCCAGATACCCACTGCCGATCTTCTGCCAAGCTGCTCTTTTTGCCTGTACGACTACTTTCCATTTCCCATCTTTCTTCTCGTGCCTTTCCATCTGGTGCCTTCGGAACTCGGCGGTCACTATTCTATTGTTCTCTTCAAGCCTCGCCCTTACACCATGGAGCCCGCGCGTTGGATACTCGAGCCCAGGTGCGTACTAACCGTTCGTTTCTCTGCTTCTCGTGCTAACTTCTCTTCTAGCTTCGCTCTCCACATGCATCCGCGGCGCGCGCAGTCTCTGACCCAGCTCAAGTCGAGACTCGCCACCGACCAAACCCCACATCCCTTCGTAAGCATTCCAACATCTCCCCTTGACCGTCACGACGTGCGCGTACTGCGCACCGCCGTTCAAGTCCTCCGGGGCACTGTACCTTGCGTACGGTGCCTCGGAACCTTCTTTCTACTTCCATCCGCTGATCTACTAACCTACTCTCCTTCTTCTAGACTTGTACCGCGTCTGCCCGTGCACATGGACCATGACCTTCCATTCCCGGTGAGTACGTCCTCCGGGACTACCACAGCCATGTCCACCTGCTCGCGCGACCGTACTGACGTCACTCCTGCAGGACTTGACTTCCAGAACTTCCGCGCCTTCGCGCCTCATCCCTTCCGTCGACTTCTGCGCTCGCGAACACGGCCAATACTTGCTTCCATTCGTTCCTGTACCTACTGTACCAGCCAGACCCGTAGCTATTGTACTGACGTCCTCTAGCTCCGTGCCTCGTCGTCAACAGCATGCGCCTCGCGCGGTGCCGTCTCCAGCTCCGTCTGAGGGTACATTCTGCCTTTCGACGTCGTTCCGCGCACATCCATCCGTCCTGCAGCACCACTCCATTCACATGTCTTCCGTCCTCGCCTATCACTGCTTTCCGCTCTTCTCGGACTTCCGACACCATCCTCCATTCCCTGCCATCAACGCCCCAAATCCGACTTCTCCGGACTCCGGTACTGCAGCTGCTGCAGCACCCTCGTCCCTACTAACTTGTTCTAGACTGATTGAATGCCCAGCCCACGGTCTACGGCGCTCGCTTCGGCTGCAAATGGAGCGTCTAACTCACTTGTCATCGCGCTGCCGCTACTAACCGTCTACCGCAGCTGTCCCTGTCGAACTCGAGCTCGGACTCGTTTCGGCCGTGCCTACTAACCGCGTCCTCCGCGACGTGTTCCATTGACAGGTAAGTACGTACATCCGGGCTCGTCCACCGCGTCCAACGTCCGTCAAGATTTCCGGGCGTGTCTACTTAACTCCGGTCATCTCGGTGTTCGTCGTCCTCGACGTCCTCGCCCTTCCGCTCGCCTTCCTTCGCGTCTCCGGCCACCATCGCTTCGGCTTCCTCGGCGCACACGGCATCCACTGCATCCTCGGCGTCTTCTCTCCCTTCAGCTCTCGCTTGCGTCCTTTCCAACTCACCCTCGCCCACTGTCGCTCTCGCAACACTCGGCTTATCGGGATCGTTGTCTGGGGCGCACACAGAGGACCCACGCACGCCGCGAGGCGTACGCGCGTCGCATTCTCTCTCTTCCACAGGTGAGTACCGACTGACATCCTCGCCTCTGCTACTGACATGTCTCTTTCAGGTTCGTGTCCGTCGCGTCGCTTATATACCCATCCCACAGATACCCTAGAACTCGCTAGCTGCTTCCATACCCTTCCATACGCGTCTGGACATCACTTCCGGCGTGTTCCATCGCCGCGGGCTGTGCGCCGATGTATCACTGCCTTCGCACCGTCCAGCGTTGCCTCGAACATTCCGTTACTGACCTCCCAAGGCTGTGCGCACTACGTGTCCATGCCTTTCCGCGCGTCTGCTACTCCTCTAACCTCGGTAAGTCATATTCAGTCTTCCCACAGTGCTGGGTCCAGCTGTACCCTTGGCTGTGGCCTTGTGGACTCCTGCTCCAGCTCTGTTGGAATTCTGAATTGCCCCAAAATGCCCAAATTACCCATCCGTTACCCGTACAATACTTCGCCCCGCAGTCCAAAGACTGAGAACTCGCATGTGATTCCCATAAACGCTCACGAAGTACTCCGGCGATCAAACTTTGTTCTGTGGCGTTAGACTTTTAGTTTTTAGACGTTAAGCATTCAGTCCACAAAATCTGACCTCCAGAGCTCTGTACCCCTCCGTACGCTACGAAAATGCAGATGTCCATTCCTAAGTCGAGTTCGCTCAGACTGACCGAGTTCTATGCTACTATGCCCACTTGTTGACCCACGAATTACTCCTCGAATCCAGTCGTCGAAGCTCCTGCTAAGCTCGGCATCATCCCGGTGATCAAACCTTGTTGCACGCACGCCTACCCAATGTCTTTATTCACATGCATCCTTCTGTTGGCCTAACGATTCCCCGGCACGTCATACTACCTTAGCATGGTCCGGCGGACATTGCGCCATCTTAACCTTCCTTATCTGTCCTTCTTTGTGCTGTGCTGCAGCACCTGCCTGATCTCCGGTCTTCCGCCGTCTCGTCACAAACTCCGCCGATTCATTCGAGTCATCCTTCTGTGATTAGAAGCATCCTTCCATCACACGTGTGCCTTTCGCATTTGTCCTCAATTCAATCCGCTGATCCCATGTCTGCCTCATGGTCCAACTTCTGAGCTTCTCGCCCCAGTTCCTGGATCCTTAGTGCCGCGCTAGTGTTTGACCGGGACTCTGAAGGTCCGGAGAACCTGTGAGTGCTTCCATTCCTATCGGAGCCGCCCATCAGCCACTGCCGATACCAAGTCATCTGCCCATCACATATACGGCCAACTTCTGGATCTGCAACGCTCGCGACTCTTCGATCTTCGCCACCCCCGCTGCCATGTACGCTGCGTCGAGCCCTTAGCTTTGCCCTGGGGCTCCGCCGTGTGCATCGACCACCTCGTACGCAACAGCATTCATCTCTACTCCTGCTGGTACTCACCCGTCCCTCTCACTCTCGCAGATGACTCGTAAAGTCAACCTGTCAAGAATGGTTGGTCAGGGCAGCACCGTTCTTCTCTCTTCTCTGGTACGTCTTCCTTCCTCTCGCCTCAAGAACCGAACTCAACGCCCTGCGTGTCCCATCCAGGAATCCACGGACAGTTGTCATACACGTACGACCGTCTGTGTGAGTCCGTTCTTTCCCTCTTCTTCTTGACTCCCCACTCCGGTAAGCACGTATCCTCTGATTGCACGACCGTCTCTGATTCCCGTTCAACAGTATACCCCTATGCATCCCTTTCTTCTCAGTCATCATCCGGCATGGTAGAACCCTTCCGACATCTCTAGTATCCGACTACTTATATCCCTCTAATGTTTGAGCCTACGGTTAATTGATGTTATGTGGCGGTCCTTGCTCGTGTGGCTTCAAGCAACTCTCAACCACGTGTGCACGCAATTCTCGTCTGGCAACCAAACACTGTACATGTTGAACTGTGGCATCCGTCCTGGCGTGTTAGCGATGACCAACGGTGCATCTACCAACCCGAACATCTGCTGCAGAACAATGTAGTCATCCTCTTGAGCTATCGGCATGAGCATTGGTAGGTCCTCGTCGGTGATTTCTGAACTGGTGTCACCGCAAATTCCCCCGACTACCACGCTAGACTCTGGCTGAGTACTGGCTATACTGTCCAAGTCATTGTCCCGTCTGTCAGCATCACCCGACTCTGAGACTGTCGGTCCCGCAACTTCTGAGACATCGCCTGGCTTCATCTCATCCGTTCTGACACCGACTGACTTACGGTTCCGAGTCTCAAATGCGACTTCACTCATCGACTGATACAGGTCTTCCCGTGTGAACCTGGGCCACATCCGTTGTCCAAAGAGTCTTCGACCTCGCTGTTCCTCTTCCAACTCTTCGTCCGTGCTGTTCCGTTCCATGTCACTGTCACCTTTCAGTGCTGCGTTCGCTATCCGTGCACGCTCTGACTCGTGTGGGAAATACACCATGTGTAGCACACCGTGTCCTTCCCGGTACTTGCCATCTATGCGTACTAGTACGTTCCGTAGAATGAACGACTGTTCCTTCTTTGAGATACTGATCAGCCAATCATCCCTGAGTTCCAACTTGTCTGACTCGTATACCTCAATGGACTCGATTGTAGGCTGAGACACTGCTCGCGGAAGTCAGTGACCATTACAGTACTGCCATAGAAGCCTGGTGTACATCTGATTCTCCAGATTAGCCTCGCTGATTTCGTGTTCTGGTTCCAACGTTCCTGTGTCATCATCCACTTTCAAGTCCCACGGATCGTATTCTGGACTGGGTTCGAGCGGTAGGTCCACTGGGGCCTCTGTGTCCTCATGTACTGACTCCACAAATGCCTCGTTTTCCATATGCTGTGTCTCGGGACTAAACAGTTCGCACAGCTGGTGACTCTCATCAAAAGACATCTCAGGCGTGGATGGCCTGGCCACCACCGCACAAATCTCTCTAGCCCGTCGCCGCACCGCTCGCTGTGCTTCCGGCGATGTTACCAATATTCCGTATGTATGGAAGCCATTACCCGACCTTATGCTCAGATACACACCTTCATCTGTGTCATTCAACGACATCCGGTTCAGCTCCTGCCAAGGTCTTCCAAGTATCCCTGCTTCCATCAGGCCTTCGACGACATGCAAGTCTACCATGGACGTAATGGTTCCAATCGTAACAAACGCCTTCCACACTCCCAGGCATCTGAGACGAGAGCCCGTAACATTCAACAGCCTTTCTGCCCTGCGCGTCAGCAGGTGCGCCCATCCTATGGTTCGCCAGATATTAGCATTGATGCAGTCAATCTGAGATCCCGTGTCAATTAGGAATGGTATCGTATACCCTTCGAGCCAACCGTGCATGGTTAGAAGTGTTGACTGTGGACGTTGCGGAGCTGCCATCTGGTGATTCGACTCATCCACCGTAGGATTCATCTCCTCCACCTGAACAGAGTTCACAGACACCTCCCGCAAAGTATCATCTTCCAACTGCTCAAACCGCATACAGCTACTCGCACTGTATGGCACAACCTTGACAATCACATGTCCTTGACAGCCTCCGGCTCGGTTGAATAGCTTCGCATCCCTGAGAAGGAATGTTTTGCTGATTACCCCTGGGTCCAGGTTCTGTAATTCCAGTGATGTACCTGTCATGATCGTGCATGGTCCAGCCTTAGTCAATGTACTTCCGGGATTCCGTACTTCTAGAAAACGCCACACCTTCCGGTACATATCTCTCTCCCATTCATCCTCGTCATCGACCGAATTCTCCTTCGACGACAATAGCCCAAGCACATGATCCAACCTGTCCTCGTCTTTGTCATCGACATCTGAGTCTCGGACAGAATCAGCCTTACCCTCTGATTCCGAATTGGAGCCGTCCTTGCTCTCCGAGTCTACACTTACCTTCTCCGAAGCTGGTTCCACCACTGAGTCACTTCCAAGTTTGTCGGCTGAGGCGATTGACATTGCGTCCGAGTCATCTGAGCCTGAACCTTCGTGATCTATGACTGCACACTTAGGATCATCTTGGTCCCACTCCTTCACAATCGCTGAGAAGACACCAGGTGCTCCTCTGCTTGCGAGCGACGTAGTGACCAATAGCTCTGACTTGGCGTAACCTTTCTCGTTTGGGAATGTGAGATAGGTTCCGTCATCCCGTTCTTCAATGCCAATCTTGTGCGCACGCTGCCATGGTCTGCCTAGAAGTCCATCAAATGGCGGATTCTCTGCTACATATGCACTGATCGGTGTCTTTACATGCCCAATCTTGAGAGGGATGTCTTCAACCAATCCGAGCAATCTGCCAGATCCTCCATTTGCATCATTTATCGAGATCGCTTCTCCGGTGTTGATGGGTCTGCGAACTACGTTCTTGCACACTGATTCACTGATGATGTTCAACTGCGAACCTGTGTCCACGATAAACGATACAGGCTTCTGATTGCATTCCATTTCCAAGCGGATCAGAGAACCTGCCTTAGATGTCACTAAGTGTGAAGCGGGAGCAGGTACCATATCGGCCTTCTTGACCTTCAGCGCCTCCTGCAAGCAATTAGCCACATCCTTGGAAACACCCACAACGTCCCGTACCGACAAGGTGACTGGCGCATCGAGGATCTTGTCCAAAACGGCAGTTGGATCAACATTCTTACTGATCTGCGAGGCCCTGGTAGGTACTCGAGTGCGGTCGCTAACAGGTGCACTTGACTTCTTCTGACGCTGATTCAGAGCACGATCTTCGACCATCTCTATATCTTTGTCTGGGTTGAAGCTCTGGGACTGCGTCTCCACTGGCATAAGGCGTTGCATCGGGAACCGAGCCATTGGCGCAGGCGGCTTCTGGCTTGGAGCCGACTCCTTCTGCTTCCCCTTATCCTGTGAGGACGAGCTTCCTCCCTTGTCAAACACCTGCTTCCGGTATGATCTAGTCTCACGCTGAACACGCTCAACTGGATATACCAACACGTCTGCACTCTCCTCAACATCCTCATCATTGTTTCCATCAAGCCGATCTCCATACGTCACAAAGTGCACTTCTGGGAATATCCGCTTGACAGCCTGCACCCACGTCTCCCCTTGGTTACGTCTTAGGATAGAACCATCCGGCAACGTCAACCTTCCCCTGAAGTCCTTCAGGAGTAGACCATCCTTCAGATACTTCTGGATCTGGGGACACTCACCCATGATGTGCCCTGCCTCTCCGCAACCAAAGCATCCTCCTGTGTTCGGCGGTGGTTGCCTATACGACAAGAATCTGTTAGGGTCCGGGCGAGGCATGTGTGGCGGCATCATCCTCCTTCCATCGAAACGGTCGGGTGCAGCCTGGTTCACCTGTGGACGAGGTAAACACTCAGCTGCAATGGGCTTCATGGTGCATGCCTTCAGAAACAACAATCCATACTGAGGATCACTGACCGACAACTTCTTCATCTTCTCCACCAAATCCTCAAACTCCTTCTCTTCCACCTTCTCCTTACTTACCTTGCTTTCCTTCTCCACGGCTCGCGGCACTTCTCGCGGCAGCGTCCTGTCGAAATCTTCATCGTCCGAGTCTTCTTCGTCATCCTTCCATCCCGACTGAGTCTTCCTACTCCTTGCCATAGTCTTCTTCGTCCGTTTGGTGCTAGGCCTTTCAAGTTCCCGCAGATCATCAGACTGGTCTTCATCGGAATCTTCCTTGTACAAGTCATCAGATCTAAGCCTCTCCGTGTCGAACCTATCCACTCCCAGAATTGCCTCGGCGGCTTTCCTGATAGCTTCGGGCTCAAATGGTTCAGCCATGTCATGACTCGGGTCCTTCAAAAGAATCCTAGCCTCCAGTTGTTTCCGGAATGGCCCGTATAAGCCTGTCCACATGTAGTAGGCATAGTCGTCGGCCTTGAGCTTGCCTTGACCCTGTAGCCAACCAGCAATACGGATAAACTTACGCAGGTACTTGCGCCAATCCTTCAGCTCCTGGATGGGTTGCTTCCTGGAATGAGCCACAAATGCCTGAAGGTCACGAATCCTGAAACGCTTATCCTCGAGATCAGCATTCCAGAAAATGCGAACATTCTGCTTGAGCTCTTCCCAGTTATGCAACCGGTACGCCGAGAATCCCTGAATCGTCTCACGAACGACCTTGCTGCAGTAGTCCACTATGGTCTCGCATTTCTCACGAGCCGAGAGGTTGTGTAACATGGCTAGCCTCTCAAACCTACGCAAGAACTGCTCCACCTCGGCTGGGTCCCCTCGAAACGTCTTTGGGGCCAGCTTTGTCCCCTCCACCGGCATGTCCATGACTGAACGCGACGATGGAATGGAAGAGAGATCACTTCCGAAGGACGGGCTGTGTGCCCTACTGCTGCGTGCATCTATCGTAGACGACATCAAAATTCTAAGCGCTGGAACAATAAACTCTGTGCTTGGCTCCTGATCCAATATGCGTATCTAGATCGAGACACAAATCTTCGTACCCCTCGCGGTGGGCTCCAGATGTCGCGAGTGAGGTCGGGGTTGTGGTTGTGTGGTGAGAAAGTGAAAAGCGGGTGTGAGAGAAAACGGAAGAGGGGAAGTCAAAGTGAAGTGCTGTACGCAGAAAGAGAAGAGGATCGTACGACACCAAAGTGCGGAGAACCTCGAAACTAACTACCTACGAAAACTACCCAAGAACTACCTCAGAAAAACTACCTACTCAAGAACAATCAAAATCTTCGACCGAGGGCGGTAATGCCAACGATCCTACGAAGAAGGTGAATGAAAATGAGGAGCACTTATAAATACGTCTCTCGGTCACACGTCTTCAAAGAATTCAAACCAATGAACCTCACGTTGCCGCAAAGCTTGTCGGTTTTCCTCCTTTCCAGACAGTGGCTCTGCCGAGTTCGGGGTATGCCCTTACTTGGCGGTGATACGCAATCGAATCTACGGAACACGAAACAAACAAAGTCTACTGTACCTTTGCGAGATCTGACCTCTTCTCCCTGGGCCCTGTAGATCTCAGAATCCTCCTTCGAGAAATCTTCCGGCAAGTCCCAGAAGCTTCCTCTACCTACCCTAGAACGCACCAATAGAGCTGGCAGAGTTTYCCCTAGCTAACCTGCTCGGCTGCACGTCCTGTCCGATGGTCAACGACCTGAGAACCTTCCTATCCTGTTCTCCTTATCCCTATCCCAATCCTATCCTTCAACAATGTCTGCACTCAGGCTGCTAAACCCCGGACTCTGCCGCTAAGGTCCAACCTGCAGTGGCTTACGACGCACAAAGTCCTACCGAGCGACGGTAAGGCTTAATCGAACCTGTTCTGACACAGAGAAATCAGCGCACGATTAACACCACGACGACTCACCTAGAAATCCACTTGTGAACTTGCTGAGAACTTGATGGTTGGTTGCTGAGGTTGCTGACTGTCGAACTGAACTTGCTGCCTTGCTGGTTGCTGGGTTGCTTGCTGGTGTTACGAATGTACAATAGGTATTGCGACGTCTCAATGGACTGGTAACATTCTCTAGTACTTACTCTGTACGATACAAGTATGGCGGGCTCTGGGACTCTAGCTACGATTCTTACAAGCAGGAATGGTCTCGTATTATCTAGGACACTCTAGGACTTTCTGTGCACAGTAACTTCTGCACAGTGCACAGTTGCTTCCGCGCAGTACACAGGCGCTTCTGCACAGTGCACAGTAGCACTGCCACCGTGTTACTAGGTTCGACTAGCGCTGACTACTACGTACCAGAAAGTCCTTGTATACGCTAGAACATTCCATCTACAGGCTGGTCTACATGTATATAAGAGGCGACGCCATAGAGCGACCCTCAGCTTTCAGTCTCTTCGCGAAATACGACTTTGGTTACTCGTTAACTCGCTTTCAACTGCAAATACTACTACGCGCTTATCTTCGACAAGCTAGGGCTAGTAGCTGGATATATACAAGCTCTCTATTCATTGACGTCTTAAGGCTTGATAGTTTAAGAGTCACGCTCGAAAGCGTAACATTAGACTGAAAGCTTTAACCCTCCACTTGTTAAAAGTGCAGAGGCCTACGTCGGAAGACAACGACTACGAAACGCATCAGAACTCTCTCTTGCTCGTAACGTACAGAGAGACGATAGTCAATACGGAGGGAACTACACATCCCCCATTGCGACAATCACCCAGGGTACTAGGCAGAAGGAACAAAACACTGCCGAGCTTACCACCACTCGCGATCCCGGAGAATCTAGTTGCTCTCCCAAGTTCGCCAAGAGGATCCCCATTCCCCTTGATAAGAGGTTTTAGCTCGACAATCCCTTACGTAGAAAGTACYGGTTCAATATCGTCGGGTCRGAGCACTCGAGTATCGGACCAMGAACCYGCGTTTCAGAGAACASAAGAGTGGAGAGAATATAGGAATTCTCTGGCCATTCAGGCGGAATCAGGAGTAGCAATAGGCGTACCCATTYCAACCCGAGCGAGTCCAGGAACGGATAGTTCGGATCGATCGACTCCAGRAACTAGTGTTGAAGAAGCATCCTCAACGGMMGGGATATTCTATCGGAGAACACAGCTTCCGGTGCACGCGRTCGATACACTTCGAGTTATAGCAGATAACTTGGAAGTACTAGGACAGGAAGACTTCACGAGGAGATATCACGCGACTCTCRAACGRGCSCATYRRTATATAACTCAGGTCATCCAGACACTCGAATTTATTCCAAGACAAGYTGTTAYGCCTCCAACGAGGGTACGGAACTTTGCGGGATATCTTCAGAAYCAGATTGACTACCTACGAGCAAAGGTYMTCAATCCGGAGAACTACGCAGATATAGACCTCAAAGAAAACCTTAGGAAATTCCGTAGTTGCCTCCGAGCTAGGGAACTACATCAGGCTTTCCTACGACAAGCACAACGTGTATGAGTTCAGCCGAACCATATAGTTGYTCAAGGTCATATCATCTMTAYAACTCCGACAARGCTCGGGACGTATACTATCGAGAAAGCGTAGACAAGTGGAATTTTTGCACCAACGAAAGGTGTCCACTTCGGTACAACACTAAGGAGGTYCCAAACGTCAAGCACGCATCGGCTTTAATCCTAACACACTCYTCACAAGAGAGGGATATTACTAGCACCCACGGACGACAACCCGCGCTAGTCAAGAAGCCACTACTTGCTGGAAAAGYTACTGGTCGGATTAATAGTCYGAGAGTTGTGTCAGGATCRTTTCCGACTTCAAGAGTAGGAACCCCAAAACCTCARGAATCCGAATCACCTARGGAATCAGGTCCATCCTTCAAGGAGAAAGGAAAGGAGACCGAACCGCCTAAGGTAGARGACTCGGACAAGGAGGACRAGACTTTTCGGACRWCGGTCGAAGCACCTGAACCGAAAATCGAAGAAACTATTCGGATTAAGGTCGTAGTACCTGCACCGAAGACAGAAGACACTCGGATCGAGGCAGAAACACCTGAACCGAGAGAAGAGCATATTCAGACAGAGGCCGAGGAGACTAAATCTGAATTGGAGTATACAAGTCGCAGTGCAACCCCAGAATTCGTACAAAAATCAGTACCATCGTACATGTCGGGAACAGCGACAGCAGAATCCATTTCTGGAGCCCATAGGTATGCGTTCGCTCCGCAAGGGCAGAGCTCTGAAGGAGAAAGGTACGGGTCTTTATTCGGCGGACCAGCCCCCCAGGCAACAGCAAGTTCTGGAGGAATTATCAATCCTTCTGGAGGTGGAGGAGGAGGCGGACCAGGTAGGCCTGGAGGTCGGCCTGACCCTGAGCCTTCAGATCCCTACTCCCCAGGAGGAGGACCACCAGGACCACCCGGACCACCAGGACCGGACCCAGACCCGGAACCACAAGGAGCTCCAGGAAATGCGCCAGGGAATGCGCCGCAAGGACAAGGGAAAGGCAAGATCAAGGACCCTGAGGTCTTCAACGGAGACCGAGACAAAACCAGGTCCTTCCTTAATCAACTGTTCCTGTTGTTCACGGCACGGCCCCACGACTTCGTTAATGATTACACGAAGGTGGCGACGGCCCTATCCTTCATGGAAGGGGACAATATAAACTACTGGAAGGACACCACAATTCAGCGAGCTGAAGAGGAAATTAGACCGGGAGTCTCTCGAGGTTTTGACTCTTGGCCGGTCTTCAAGAGGAATTTCCTACTTGCATTCGCCCCAGTAGATGAGGTCGACGACTCTATGGTTAATCTCACGACAATACAGCTCAAAGACTACTCTTCAGTCGACGAGTTCAATGCGAGGTTCATGGATCTAGCTCTCAAGGGAAAAATTCTGGACCCAGCAGCGCAGCTTGCCCTGTACAGGAATGCGCTTCCAGAATCCTTACTGAAGAAGATATCCATGTCGTACCCTCCGCCGACGACCATTGAAGAGTGGATGACTAGAACTAAGGAGATCGACCATAGCTATCACCTTACGGAGAAGATTTTGGCTAATCGCAGAGGACGCAAAGCCAAAACACCGAAGACTAGGAAGAACGTCAAGATGGTTAATCTCGAGGACGACTCGCTCGATATTAACAAGCTCTCTGTCAAGGAGAGACAGGAGCTGCAAGACAAGGGACTATGTTTCCGGTGCAGGAAGCCGGGACATATTTCTAGAGACTGTCCTTCTAAACCTAAGAAGCCCGGCAAACCTGTCAGTCGGAAGGTAAGACAGGTTACCGACGAAGATTTAGAGGACGAGTCTGAGGAGACCTCAGATGAAGAGGACAACGAGGACGAAGAGGACAATATTTCTATTAACGCACTCAGGGCTACGGATTTCGAGACGGGTTTTTAGGCAGGCAAGCAGACTCGACGCCTGACTTGCCCAAGGAACTGCATGTAACTATTGTAACCAATACAGAGCGGAGACGCAGTGCTCTGCTGATACCCGGTTACATGCAGGTTCAGGACAAAGCCGTCGAAATCAAAGGGCTCATCGACACTGGTGCGGACGCAGTAATCGTCAATAAAAAGATTGTGGACAAGTACAATCTTCCGACAGTCAGACTACCGAAGACTCTGACTTTCCGGAACGCTATGACAGTAAGACTCAAACTGAAATACTCACTGGGTAGAAATAGAGGTGAGAATAGAAGGGTGAGGTAAAAGGCTTGTTAGGCCAGAGGTAGTTGAGCTTAGACAATAAGTGGATTAGTCTGAGGGGGGNTAGCCCTCAGGCAGGTGGTATATATACATGCAGACCAGTCCCCCTGGGACTGGGGAAAGACCCCTGGTACTCTAGGTTACTAAGCTAATCACCTGACCAGTCTGAGTCAGTCTGAGTCATCCTGAGTCATCCTGAGTCAGCCTGAGTCAGCCTGAGTCATCCTGAGTAAGTGCTGAGTCATGTGCTGAGCATGCCCTTTGCCCAGCGAAGATCTGACCAATAGTGTACCCTACATTACTAGGCAAATATCCAGAACATTCCACCTAGGCCTAGAACTGGCTGGAACAGGGTTCCAGCCATAGAACTGTCTAGAACTTATGAGATAACCCCCAAATAGGGAAAAGAGCGAAGAAAACAATGATAACTATTGATATCTGAGTGATAAGGGGATTTGTCCATTAAATAAGTGTCAAATAGGCACTAAATATGTCGAAATAATGGATATCCCCTGTAGATAAGCACCAGAAAGGTCCGGGAAATGTCCCAATTTGTGACARTACCCTCTCCTCTAGTTYGAGCTCCGATGAGAAGCAGAGGTTAAGACTCCGATAGGCTAYGGACTGCGTGAGGGTGCGCCTTATGGAACTCCTTGAGTAACTCTTGCGAATTGGCCAGATTCTGAACTGGCTCMCAMGAGTCATCTTCTGGTCCATAGCNTTYCCACYGAACTAGGTATTGGAGCTGGCGGCGATAAYGTCGGGAGTCAAGRATGGCCTCAACTTCGAACTCTTCGTGTCCATCAATCATAACAGACTCTGGTGGGGCCACTTTCTGGCCTGGAATCTGCAGATCATGATATAGCATCAGTTTGCTAGCATGGAAGACTGGATGAATCCGAGTCATTCTGGCAGGCCATTCCAGCTTGAAAGTAACTGGAGACAGTTTTTCAACTATCTTGAAGGGTCCTGCATACCGAGCATTGAGTTTGCGACCTGTGGTTTGGTAGTCTCGAAGGTCAAGGAGAACCTTGTCTCCAACCTTGAAAGGAACCTTTTGGACTCCCTGGTCGTAGTACCACTTCATTCGCTCGGCTGCTAATGCTAGCGCTGCCTTTGCCTGATCCTGGGCTTGTTGTCTTCTCCATGCAATATCACTGAGATCTGTCAAGGTTGGCTCCTTTCGGAGTGTTGGGCCTGCCCGTGGGTGTCGACCATATTCCAAGAAGAAAGGACTCTCCTTGGTTCCTTCATGAGCTGCATTATTATATGCGAACTCTGCTGTACTAAGAAGCTTAGACCAGTTGGCTTTCTGGTAGTCTACATAGCAGCGAAGGAACTGTTCCAGTGTCTGATTGACCCTTTCAGTCTGACCATCTGTCTGAGGATGGTACAGTGACAGCCATAATTATCCTGCCACCCCCTATGGGCGCCTAAATATTCTCATAGCGCAAAATCTCCAAGAAATGCGAGACTCATTGGTACCTGTACTGAAAGCCTCCTGTGCATAGCATATAGTGCTACAAATCATATCTTGGAACTCTGGATTGTTTGTGAGATTTTAAGGGATTTTCTGAAGATGTGTCTGGCAGAGGTCCCCCAAACTGGGTCCCATCTAAGCTTTTCCAGGCCACATCCCTCAATCAATGTCATGGTGAGACTTGGGGTATAGGCAAATATGTAGCCCTCTATTGTTGCTATACCATACTGGAGCACATTATATACAGACTAGAGTTTATGGGGAGAAATCGGGCACTGTGGCTGTAAACACAAAAACAGGATTGTTCCACGTTATGATGCAGACTGCCAAAACCACTTATATATGATGATGTTTACTATTGTCTAACATTAATGTATATGCATAACAGTCAAGCAGACAGCCAGTCGTTCCAGAGAAAACGTGTAAAAAATGTGTTTCAGGCCAGATTTCAGTACAATGTAGGACCTGTTTCTAGAGAATGCTCAAGCAACCCTCAATTCTACAATCTGTTTATGTGTCTATGGAAGGGACCCTACATATAGCCAATGCACCTTGGGACAGGTAGTTCCTGGTTCAGATGCAGGAATGCCAAACGTGAATTTTTGGAATCAACCATTTTGTCATCTCATACTGAATTCAACATACCAAGCTACGGAACCAGTGTCAGAAGGTCTGCTGCAGAATATTACATAGCACTCAGGGTATGTATACAATCTGCACACTTTGTATCCCAAGCAAAGGTTTTCTGGTGGATTTACACACAATTTATGTATACTGTGCATATTCTGATAACTCAAAAATTCACGTTTGGCATTCCTGCATCTGAACCAGGAACTACCTGTCCCAAGGTGCATTGGCTATATGTAGGGTCCCTTCCATATACACATAAACAGATTGTAGAATTGAGGGTTGCTTGAGCATTCTCTAGAAACAGGTCCTACATTGTACTGAAATCTGGCCTGAAACACATTTTTTACACGTTTTCTCTGGAACGACTGGCTGTCTGCTTGACTGTTATGCATATACATTAATGTTAGACAATAGTAAACATCATCATATATAAGTGGTTTTGGCAGTCTGCATCATAACGTGGAACAATCCTGTTTTTGTGTTTACAGCCACAGTGCCCGATTTCTCCCCATAAACTCTAGTCTGTATATAATGTGCTCCAGTATGGTATAGCAACAATAGAGGGCTACATATTTGCCTATACCCCAAGTCTCACCATGACATTGATTGAGGGATGTGGCCTGGAAAAGCTTAGATGGGACCCAGTTTGGGGGACCTCTGCCAGACACATCTTCAGAAAATCCCTTAAAATCTCACAAACAATCCAGAGTTCCAAGATATGATTTGTAGCACTATATGCTATGCACAGGAGGCTTTCAGTACAGGTACCAATGAGTCTCGCATTTCTTGGAGATTTTGCGCTATGAGAATATTTAGGCGCCCATAGGGGGTGGCAGGATAATTATGGCCGTCACTGTAAGTGGTGGACATTGAGGACTCTATTCCCAGCAGCTTGCACCATTCTTGAAACAGTGTTGCCGCAAATTGTGTGCCTCTGTCAGAAATGATCTGAAGCGGTAGACCGTGTAGTGGCCATATCCTCTCATAAAAGAGTTCTGCTAGGTCTTTCGCAGAGAATTCATTTCTGATGGGAAAAAAGTGGGCTCGCTTTGTCAGTCGGTCCACCACCACACAGATTGCAGTATACCCAAAAGATTCAGGTAACTGGGTGATCAGGTTGACAGTAATAATCTCCCATGGCCCTTCCGGGACAGGATTAGGCTGAAGTGGCCCATAAGGCTGCTGCGGACGATTTTTCATCCGCTGGCAGGTATCGCAACCTGTGACGTACTTCTTGACAAAGATAGACATGCCTGGCCACCAGTAGTTCCGTGAGACGAGTTCATAGGTTTTCCACCTCCCTGGATGGCCTGCTGAGGGTAGATCATGGTGCATCTGGACTATTCGTCTTCGAAGATTATCATTGTTGCTCTTGGGGATATAGACTTTGCCTCGGTATAGCAAAAGTCCGTTCTCATAGTTCCAATCTTCCAGTGACTTCTTGAATTCTCTTGGCCCGGACTTTAGCAATTGCTTGTAGTCCTTGGTGACTTCGTCGTGTAGCAATGCTTCTTTGACTTCCTTTAGGAGTGTATCATCGTTGATAGGCGACTCATGAGAGGAATTGATAGCGTGAATAGCAAAAACCTCCGGTTTAAGAAGAATTTGATCTCGATTATCGGATTCCACCCCCTCCTCATGGTCTGGCCTCCTGGACAGAGGGTCAGCAGTGAGCATTGTCTTGCCTGGCTTGTGGCGTAGTATGAAGTTGAACCATGTGAGGTACAGAGCCCATCTCGCCTGTCTCCTTGTCAACTTCTGGGCTGTTTTGAAATAGGTCAAATTCTGATGATCTGACCAAATTTCAATCTTTTCCGGATGTCCTTCGAGATAGTGCCTATATTCTTCGAGAGCTCGTATGATTGCAAGCATCTCCTTGTCGTAAATCTTGTAGTTCTGTTCATGGACATTGAGCAACTTAGAATAAAAGGCGACTGGATGCCACAACTTGTCAGTTGGGTCTAGCTGAGACAAAACTGCTCCAGTAGCAAAGTCACTGGAGTCGGTCTCAAGCCGAAAAGGATTCTCATCATCCGGAATTTGCAGAACAGGGGTAGAGGTAAACACCTTTTTCAGGCTATTGAACGCATGTTCCTGTTCCTTGCCCCAAACCCAAGGTTGATCCTTCTTGGTCAATGAAGTAAGCGGCTTGGCATGCTTTGCAAAGTCCTTAATAAACCTCCTGTAGAAGTTGGCAAAACCAAGGAAGGCTTGGACTTGCTTGACCTTAGTAGGTTGTGGCCAATCTGTCACACCTGAGACCTTCTTTGGGTCCATCGAGATCTTTCCCTTCGAGATGATCATGCCGAGATATTCAATGCTGCTTTGCTCAAACAAGTACTTCTCTGGCTTAGCAAATAGATCTTTATCTCGTAGCCGTTTCTCAACCTCCCGCGTAATGGCTTGATGTTGACGAAGATCATTTGTAAAGATCAGAATATCGTCAAGGTACACAATCATGTGCCCATCTCTTATGAGATCACCAAGTATATCATTCATCATTGCTTGGAAGGTAGCTGGAGCATTGGAAAAACCAAAGTACATCACAGTGGCTTCAAACAACCCTCGGTGTGTAATGAAGGCTGTCTTCCATTCATCACCCTCTCGGATGCGAACATTATTGTACCCCCAACGCAAGTCGATTTTTGTGAATATCGACGCCTGGCTGAGTGAGTCAACCAAGTCTGCGATACGGGGAATAGGGTAGCGGTTTTTCACTGTGATTTCATTTAGTTTTCGGTAGTCTACTACCAGCCGCAAACTCCCGTCACTCTTCTTGACAAAGAAAATGGGAGCTGCTACAGGGCTCTTGGACTCTCTGATGTACCCTTTTCGGGTCTCTTCATTGATCCATTCATCTAAGGAGTTTCGCTCCTTTGGAGACATTGGATATAGTTTGGCCGGTCGAGGAAGCGGGGCACCTTCCTCGAGGTCAATACCATGATCATATGGTTTGCGTACCGGCATCCTCTCTGATTGCTTCTTTGAGAAGACATCTCCAAACTCGTGTAGATACTCTGGAACAAAAGTCTTCCAGTTACGAGTGTCGTCATCCTCAACCTCTTCGAGATCTTTGGCAAGAATCTCTGCGGTCAACTGTGCTATTTCGTGGTCTTCTGGATCCTGAGTAGAAATCCAGTTGATGTGTGGATTTTCGATGCACTCCTCTCCTAATTCGTCCAGTGGAGTGATCAAGGGATCCTCCCTTGGTAGCTGAAGCTCGTCGGCTTCTTCTTCAGCCACATGGTCTTTTTTACGAGCTCTTGGGGCACAGCTCTCAGGGCACCTGGTGAACCTCCATTCTCCGTGTTCCCAATCGATCTCAGGGTTGTGTCTACGCAAGTATGTATACCCTATGATCATGTCTTTCTTTCCCAAGTCTGCTACGAGCACCTGGTGAGTTGACTTATGAGATCCAATCTCAATATAGGAACGGATGGCATGAGTAATTTTTCCATTCTTGTTGGTGGTGCCATCAGCATTGTAGACGTCGTATGGAGTTGCCAGCTTAATTGTTGCCAGGTGATTCTTTTCAACAACTG